>APFE031641575.1:21474-41843 GCA_000404065.3 Pinus taeda
GTTTTTCAGTCCATGGTATTGGATGCTTTGGCATGTATAAATATGTATTGTAACATTGAAAGGAACATAATGAAAAATCAAGCTGGTAGTCTCAGTTTTGAGATCCAATGGGAAATCTCTGTGTTTATGTGTTTTATGTGTTATGCTCTCACATTTTTATTTTTCCTATAAATTAGAATTCGTATGCAGGTAATTTCTGTACGGGGTTAAAACCTATAGATATACAAAGAAGGATAAACCAAACCATCAATTTGCAACAAACTAGGGAGGAGGTATACCAGAGATCTCAAGTGCTACAAGAAAAACTAAAGAAAATCTTTGATAGAAGGACCAAGGTAGAAGATTTCTACCTTGGAGACAAAGTACTAAGTTGGGATTCCATAAGAGAATAAAAAGGAAAACATGGGAATTTTGACTTCCTATGGAAAGGACCATATATCATATATGCTTTCAAAGGAAACAATTCCTATTTTCTTAAAGAGTTAAATGGTGTAGAACTTGAAGGAGGACCAGTTAATGGTCGGATTTTGAAACATTACTTTTATCATAGTTACTAATATTACCACATTCCTAACTATACATATTATATCCTTTGTAATGTTTAGTGTTGATTGGACAGTAAGAATTTGGAGTTGAAGCCTGAAGGGAAGGCTCTAAGCTTCAAAGTCATTACTATCGTACATACAAATAAAGCAGCAAGGAAAAGAAGATCTCAGAGCATGAACAAATTCATTCAGAGGCCACTATTCTACTGTTCTTGACTTTCCAACAGGAAAATCAATCCTCAAGTGGAGCCATTGTTATGCCCCTATATCAACAGGTGTCATATATAATTATTGACATTGTTTAGTTTTGAAATATGTTCATACCTTTACTTGTTGCAAAGGTTTTCCATATTTATGAAAAAAATCAAAAAAGTTAAGAAATGTAAAGAGGGTATGCCCTAGAAAAAGAATAAAAGGGTAAAAATAATAATGAAAAGAGGTCAAAAAAATGAGAGAAAATGAACCCCAACAAAAAGAAAAGACCATGAAAGTGTGCAAGTTTAAATGTCACTACTATTTACTTATATGTATAATAAAGATTGTGTGCAACTTGTTACTTAGGCCACAGTCCATGGTAACCAAACAGTTTAATCTTGGTTATTCCATGTTTTCAATTTCATGTTGTAGAAATAGAGAATAAATATCTAACGAAACAATGTAATATTGGCAGATAAGTAGATAGGTAGAGTGAGTAAGAGGAGCTCAACAGTTTAATCTGAGCCCTTGGATGGAATAAGGATAGATATAGATAGATTTGTATATGTAAAGGAAAAGAAAGTTGTAAAGGGTTTGCCAGTCTAAGTGCACCATAATAAAGAAGTGAAAATGCTAGGATAAAGTAGGTAGGGTAAGAAGATGATGGCTGCAGAGTAAACATATGATGAATGGTTAAGTCAAATGCTTTGGTTAAGTTAAAATGCTTAAATTTGTTACTTTCATCACTTGGACAAAGCATAAGTCATATTGAGGACACATCAAGAAGCAAAGTCAAATTAATTAATTTCCCTATCCATTTTCCCCGAAAAATTTCACTAATTCCCTAAGTGCTAAGGTAATTGCCAAAGTTAGGGGAGCTCAGAGCATTTCTCTGACTTTTGGAGGGACCTGACCCTTGGCCCAATAATTGGAAATGCCTAAAAGTAATTAAGTCCCCTTCATAAACATTAACCCCCCATAAAATCATTCATACCTTTGATAAAACTTTTCCTAAGTAAAACCCTATTTTACTTAGGGAAATTGAAATAAATCTTCATAAAAATATTTTATACACTTTAGACTAGGTCAATATGTTATATGATGAAATACTTTCGGAAAACATTGGACTTAGCACTTTCCCATTGATTTGGTCATATTAACCATTAATGTTTTATTATATAAATCCCAAATAAAAGAAAATTACCCACAACTGTATTATTATATCATACAAAACCCCAAATTATTACATATCCTGCCCCGATGGTTAAGTATAACCATAAAACAAGTAATAAATGGGCTTAATTAACTAATCCATAGTTGATTAAGAATTCGACCCCTCCACCATTTAATGAGGATTAATTTAGTCATCCAGACTAATTAATAACTCTCCCAACCAATAAAATCACCGCTGATATGATTAACTCCTTTAATTAAATACCAAGCCCGTCCTCCATATCCGCTAGTCACTTCATCTCCCTGACCACCGTCTGATCGGATCCCTCAGGTCCAACAGTCATCGCGCATATCGCACGGGCCTCTGTGGTTGACTTAGCGTGCAATACTGAGCGGTTTTATTAATAGTGCCAATGCTATGTGTCAAGCAGCGTATGGAATCGCACTGCTCACCCCAAATACCAGTTACCCTCCAAAAGCAGTGCGATGAAATCCACTTACCACCTCCCGCTAACGAAAAAACGTCTAATCTCCCCTCCGCTGACGCCACCTATTTGTATCATAAAACCCGCCAAAAAACTTTGACTTTGCATTAAAAAAAAAAAAAATTTATTTTCCGTCCTTATTCTAAAAACTCATGCATGCAACTAGAACGTGAATTTGACCAGCTCGTACTCCAACTGTCAACTACCCCGGAAATTGTAGTCTGATGTCGCTCAAGTCCACCATTTGCACCTAGTGAACCAGTACCTCATTGCCAATCACTCCATAAACAGGTATTTACCAGTTTCCTTCGAAGAAACCCTATAAATACTTAATTTCCTCTGTGATTACATTAAAAACCCCCAAGATTCTTTTAGTTGCAGGACTTAAAATTAAAGACTCCCACGACCCTCAGTTTTCACCAATTTTACTCAAAAACCCCATTTCCATCTCTAAATCCAAAAGAACCAAAAATGGAAACCCCCGTGGCCCTTAATGTGCCTCCCATCACCACTCCTCATAGAGATTTAGTTTATCTGCCCTTAGCAAATAAAGATTTCCAGATAAAAGACCTCAAACCTAAGAATAACCCCATAAAAGTATTTTTCCAATGTCGGGACAGCTACATGAATGGAAATGATACCATAGGCCTTTGAGAATCAAACCTCCCAAGGTACATGCTCCCCGTTGTGCTACATTTTCCCTGAAATTATCCACCAATGTTAAGCCAATTACAACCCCAACCTCAGAGTAGTAATGTCCCCCAATCAAATTGTCCTTTTCACTATTACTATAGACTCAATCAATGAAATGCTCTAGTTTCAACCTGATCAGAACCTCACTCCCATTTCCATTGGAGAATTGCTTGACAAGTCTACCAAAATGTCTAGTGTTGAAGACAATCGTCTTTTCCACACTTTTATGGATAGGATCACAAACCCAAATATCCCCCTCCCTATATGTCATGCTTTTTCACTGATATAGGAAAAAACATTTTTGATATGATTGCTATTGCGCTGGGTTTCAACACTCGTGAGTATGTGGATGAACCGACCCTAGTTCTTATGTCTATCTTCACCCCTGGTCAGGCTCCTGCTATCAAATATGATTATGCTGCTTCCATTGCTAAAAAAATCCATGACCAATTCATGAGATTAGAAAACGAAAGGGTATTTAAGTATTCCACAGTCATATACCACCTTTTCCTTTATTATCATTCCGACAAGTTTCCTTTTTCTATGCATAAGCTTGATACAAAAGGTAGCCCTAGGTCAGTCATTTTCTGGACCTCCATTTTCCACTACTCATCCTCTTGTCCATATTCATACATTGACTTTATTGATTAGTTTGTTCATCTTGTAACCACAAGGTAGACAGTAGTTCCTCCTCCTAGAATAAGTGATGACATTAAAAGAATCCTTCAATTGTGAAAATAGTATAGGATAGGTGACTGGTATTTATACCAGAATCACACAGAAATCAGAATCTATGGGTGTGAATTGCCACCATTCAAGTTGCCTAAGTATGTCCCCATCAAATTATTTTCCTTGGAGTACTACAGGAAATTAATAAACTTAGATCAAATCCATTTTATGAAAGCAAAGAAGAAAGCACAATTAAGGATTAAAGATCACTTAGGTCCATTTGTATGTAACAACAGGAAAGCATGCCAAGAAGCAGAGGAAATTATAGAGAGCGTGATGCATTTAAAGAAAATTTTTGGCTGGAGATATGATCCCCATAGTTTCATCTGTGATAGAAGAATGAAACATAAGTTGTCACCTTGTATCCATCATAGAATCCCTAAAATAGAACAATTTGCCAACATGAATGAATGGAGAGAAGGGACATTGATAGAGCTAGATAGTGACAAAGTTGAGGTTGAAAATGTAACGAAATATTTGGAGAAAAGATTTGACCTGGACTCCTTTGTATAGGTGCAAGCAGAGTCTTCCCAGAGGCCAACCCAAGAAACCAGTGCTCACACAGCAGAGCCCTCTCAGAGGGAAACTCAGGAACCAAGTTCTTCAATAGCATAGCAAATATCTACAGCAAAACAACAAGCTACTACTGAACAGCCAGAAAGATCAGAGCAGTAGCCTGAAATATCAGTGGAATTAGACCCCCCACAGCCACATCAAACTCAAGTAGACATGATTAATCCTCTAGTGTTACAAACTCCTCTAAATGAGGAAAGGAATTCAAAAATAGTTAGGGAAGCATCTACTCCACCAAGCATACCTACTGAGCAACCCTTTGCTAAGAGGCAAAGGATGAATCCCTATTTAGAGGAAGAATACTTTGAGAAAACTATAGAAAGTATGAGAAGAGAAGGAGGAGATAGTCTACATACACTCCCAATAGGTGGGACACCTTCAAGCTCACAAAGGCAAGAGCTAGAGAGACAACGAAGCATGGAAGTTTCATCCCTCAGGTTTACATTTGAGAAGATCATAGACATAAAGGGGAACTTCAAGTAGATAAAGACGAATAAGGAGCAGTTGAAGGCCCAAGACTATGCTCAATTCTTAAAGATGGCCCCCAAAAATCAAACTAGGTTGATGTCAGATTTTGACATTAAAGAAGGAAAAAGAAGATGAGCTTTCTAAAGCCCACAGTGCTACAACCCAATTCCTTGGTAGACTACCTCAAAACTGATTTTGAGGTCTTAGCAAAAGACATCCACCCCATAGACCAAATATAACTTCATAAACAAATAGGGGAAATGGTCTATTCTACTCTAACAAGCAAGGCAATGATGGCACATAGGTTGCAAAATTCACTGAGCAACACTATTGCCCAATTGCAACTAGAAACTGCCTCCTCACAGGCAAAGGACAACAGAATCAAATCATTGGAAGAATTAATTATTGAGTTGGGCCATGATCCAAAGGATGTCAAGGCATCAAAGAGCCTAATAAAGAAAAAGAATGAAGATATAGGTACACTCAGGAAACAATTGAAATTGCCACCACTAATTCACCCTCAAACTGCTGAGGTGATAGAAAAGAAAACTGAAGAAGAATTGATGGACTTAGTCCTCAAGTTGAATGAGCAACTCAAGGAGACAAAGCAAGAATTAGAGAAAACACTACAAAATAGGCAGAGTGAGTCGACCACATAGCCTCAAAATGTAGTTCCAGTAGTTTCTATGGTAATCCCTTCTACATTGGCAACTGCTTTAGCACCAAATGTTCCTTTGGCAACAACTACAACTATAGAAGCAATAGGTACAGGTATATCATAGGCAGGAACATCAAGTCAGAGTACAGAAGAATTGATCAAGTCCATGGAGGAAATGAAGCTCCAAGTCACTGAACTACAAAAGGTAAAAGAGAAATTCACCACTATGGAACAAAATATGATATATCAAAGATGAATTATGCTGAAGAAGTAAGAAAAAACAAAGGCTTATCCCAACAGATTAAAACACTGGAAAAGGACCTTACATTTGAAAAGCCTTTGACTGATATCAGAAAGATACTATGGACCAATATCATTGATTCCATCAATGATATGTGGTCATCAATTCAAATCATTTTTTAACAAATTGACTTAGTGAAAGTTGCTCTTCAAGAAATTGAGAAAACCAGGGAAGAACTAGGAAGGAAGCCTGAAGAATCTATCAGGTTAATAAAGTTTCTAAACAATAAGAACAAACATCAATTGGAACAGTTAGAAAACGAGGATAGGATTGCTACCATCCTTGAAATAAAGAAAGTATTGACGAAGAGGAATCTGATGCAAGGCTTAGAATGCAGGTGTCAAAGTATGCAGGAAGACATAGTTGAATTCATGAGGAAATTTGACATCTTAAAAATGAAAGGACTACTTAGTCCTTTAGTGATGAATTCTAAATTGATGGTTCAAATTTATTACATCTATAAATTACAACAATAGGCTGATAATCAAGCCAGTTCATCTACAGCCAAGGCATTGTCCACAGGGAGAGTTCTCTATGATGGTTTGGAGAACCTTTTTTACATTGAGCATGAAGTGAAGCACTTATTCCCAATGCAACTAAATTTTGTAAAATATACAGAAG
Organism: Pinus taeda; assembly: GCA_000404065.3. Taxonomy (NCBI): domain Eukaryota; kingdom Viridiplantae; phylum Streptophyta; class Pinopsida; order Pinales; family Pinaceae; genus Pinus; species Pinus taeda. The sequence goes on from APFE031641575.1 coordinate 27,916, forward strand.
CAGATGAAATCTATAGAAAGTTGACAAGTACAAGAATACCGAGAGATGATTGGTGGACCAACATGATAGACATCTTATGATTTACTATGGTAAAAAGCAGAAGTAAATTGAAGTATTTACCATAGTCAATTTTGGTAAAAAAAGGATGAATGATGGTAAAACAAGTAAAGAGTATAAGTCACATGTGAAAGAGTATTAGTGAAAAGCTAAAATCAATCATTCAGTACAAAATTATGAGCAAGACAGTAAGATGCACATTCATAGGACCTACCTCCAACTCCTCCAACAAAACAGGGACAACAGCAATCAATTCACATTCAGTTTCTACATTCAAGACCATCTGTCTCTACATTTATGTAAAGATATTTTGTTTTTGTAGAAGAAATATCTCCTAGCTGTGAGATATTTCAATGTAAATTTTGTATAAATACTTCCTCATTCAAAGTATTGAGGGTGGATTCTTAGAAATTCTATAGGCAATTTACTTTTGGAATTGAAGTGTTGTTGAACAACTTTTGTATGGTTTGCTGGAACAAAGTAATAAAGAAAAGGACTTTTACAGGATACCTGTGTCAAACGAGAAACAAATAAGTATTCTATATCTTGTGTTTTTACAGTTTTTCTGGTTTAATAAATATTCATATGTGTTTCATATCTGAATGATAAACGAAAAGTTGTATTTCAGAAAGAGCTTTACTGCATTCTGTCTTAAATCGTTTATTTTTCTTAATGTTTTCTTCTAAGCTATTATAGGTAGGGAATTCTTAACTGCTACTTGCTTTCATAGTTTATCACTGTGACCATTTAACAAAGAATTCTCAATTGCTTTTTGTTAATGAGCACCCACTTTCCATCATCTTGGACCTTGTCGAAGGATTCTTAGTTACCTTTCTTCCCTTTCAAGACCATTTCACCCATTTTAAGCTATCATTTGTCTTTTGTTTAGCTATCTTACCCTGTGAAATTCTCCTTGGTTAAATCAACCTGATCCAGTTAAGCCATCCTCCAGTTGACTCCATAGCCCAATGGCCTGAAATACCTTGTTCTATCCATTTTCTCCCGAATTCCACCACCAAACAAAACCAAAACACCCCAAGCTTTCATAAATAGCCTAATATCCCTTAAAACAAAGCTAAATCATAAAGAGAGAGCCCTCTTTGAGTGTAGGTTGGCTAGAACCTATACTTAAAAGATTGGTTTGTGGTTACCTCGGAGTGTCCCTTCTTTTGATAACTTCTAAGGGAAAATCTGAGTAATAACAGATACCGCATCCTTGGTGACTATTTTAGCCCATACAGAGACTTCTTTAACTTTCATACCAGTTCTTTCTTACCCTTCACTGCAAAGCCTTTAGGTTGCTTCATGTATATTTCCTCTTCCAGATCCCCATGAAGAAATGATGTCTTCACATCCATCAGTTCTACCTCAAAATCAAAAGCAGCAACAACAAATAAAAGTAATCTAATAGAAGTTACCTTGGCAATAGGGGAAAAAATATCACCAAAATCAATTCCTGGCACCTAGGAATAACCTTTTGCTACCAACCGAGCTTTGTATTTCTCCACCCTTCCTTCTGCATTTGTCTTCTTCTTGAACACCCATTTGCTGACAATGGGTTTCCTTCTAGCCAGCAACTCCACCAGATCCTAAGTCTCATTTTTGTGCAAAGATGCCATTTCATCAATCATGGCTGCTTTCCAAAGTTTTCCATCCTCTGAATCTACTACTTCCTTCACAGTTTTGGGATCATCGTTAGTAATAGATAAAGAAAAATTTTAACAGAAAGAAGATGGAATATACCTTTCTGGCTGCCTTCTTTCTTGAACTAATCTTCTCACACCCGGAGTTTGTGGCTCTTCATCTTTTGATTCCTCCTCCGTTGTAGAGTCTGATTCTTCCTCCTTAAGCTAAAAATCTATCTTCTCAGGTTCCCTTGGTTGGACTTCATGTTTAATAACATCTTTTACCTCTTTGAACACCACATCTCGACTATACACAACCTTCCGTGTGACTGGGTTCCAAAGCTTATAACCCTTTAAACCATCCTTATACCTAATAAAGTTTCACTTTTCAGATTTACTATCCAACTTGGATCGTTTCTCCTTTGGAACATGTACATATGGATCACATACAAATACCCTCAGATGTGAAAGAGAGGATTTATTACTAGTCCATATCTCTTGTGGAGTCTTATCCTCCAACACTGATGAAGGTGACCTGTTGACCAGGTAACATGCAGTATCCACTGCCTCTGCCCAGAATTTCGTTCCTAACCTGGCATCACTGAGCATGCTTCTTGCCCTTCACATCAACGTCTTATTCATTCTTTCTGCAACTCCATTTTTCTGAGGTGTATATGGAGTAGTCTTCAGTCATGCTATACCACACTTCTTACAGAATTCTTCAAATTCTTTGCTGCAAAACTCTCCACCATTATCTATCCTCAGCACCTTTATCTTCTTCTCTATCTGATTTTCCACGAGATCCTTAAATTCTTTAAACCTGTCAAAGGCTTCAGATTTCTTCTTAAGGAAATATATCCATGTATTCCTTGAGAAGTCATCTATAAATTATACATAGTACACAAACTTACCCAGTGATGGAACCTTCATAGGTCCAAACACATCATTGTGCACAAGTTCTAATATCTGTTTCTCCCTCTTATTATTAGAGGGGAAACTCACCCAATTCTTCTTCACATATATATAATTTTAGCAGAAATCAAAATCCAGAGAGCTATTACTCATACATTTACCATGAAGTATTCAAAGGCCCTTGTCTCCAATATTCTACTCCACTTTCAGGAACCACAGAACTATTGCACCCATCAATAACAGTGCTACCTTGCAGCTTGTACAGAGTTCCAATTCAAACTCCCCGCATCAACACCAGTGGTCCCCGAACCGTTTTGTAGGTATCCTTCTCAAACACTATTTTTACACCTGCATCATCCAACTTTCTTACAGGAATTAGATTTCTGGACAATGTAGGAATATGTAGAACACTCGAAAGTGTTTTAACCCTTCCACCTTGCAACTTCAACTTTACTTTTCCGCGACCAATGATTCTAGCCTTCCTATCATCCCCTAAGAAGACATCACTACCATCATATTTCTCATACTCATAGAACCACTCTTTATGGGGAGTGAAGTGAAAGGATGCACATGAGTCAATCAACCATGCCTCATGATCTACATGTGTACTTGAGGAAGCCAAGTACACATCCCCACCTTCATCTGAGGTGGTTTTCACCTCTCCAGAAGGAGCATCATCAGATCCCTTTCCTTTATTAGGAGCTTTATATTTACAGTCCCTTTTGTAGTGCCCTTCCTTTCCGCATTTCCAACACACCACCTTTACAGGTTTTCCTGGAGATTTGGATCTCCCTCTAGATTTAGATATCCCACTCAAAGACTTATTTTTGTTTCTATTCTGGGACCATCCTCGTACAGACAAGGCATCACCATTCTGGATCTCCATATTTTTGCATCTCATCTCCTCCATCAGCAAGGATGAGACTATTTCATCAAATTGAAAGGTATTTGCATTGCTACCTATTGCAATAACCAAACTATCCCACGAATTTGGTAGAGAACAAAACAAACTGATGCACTTATCTTCATCTGAAATTTTAATATCAATAGATTCTAACTGACTTACCACAGTATTAAATGTGTTCAGATGCTCTGTCATTGAGTCTCCATCTCTCATCCTCAGGTTATAAAACTTTTTCCACAGGAACAGTTTACTCACCAGAGACTTAGATTGGTACAAAGTCCCTAACTTGTCCCACAAAGCCTTCACCATAGCTTCCCCTGATACATTCAGCAATACCGAATCTGAGACACACAATCGTATTGTGCTCTTTGCCTTCAGATCCAACTTCTTCCATTCTTCATTGGACACTCCCATTGGTTTAGTACCCAGATCTACTGCGATCCACTAATCTTTATACACCAACAGATCCTCCATCTTGAGTTTCCACAACTCAAAGTCTGACCATTAAATTTCTCGATCTCTATCTTTCCACTACTTGCCATATTCTTTCATCACCAGAATCGATCTTTCAGATCTCCCACTAAAGATGGTCTACCACAGGCCCGAGCGAAACCCCTCAGCAACAAAGGCATCCCCTTGAAGCCAAAATTGCTTTGATACCAAATATAGGTTTTAACCCCATACAGAAATTACCTGCATACGAATTCTAAAACACATAAAATAAAAATGCGAGAACATAACGCATAAAACACATACATAGAGATTTTCCCCTTGATCCCAAAACTGGGACTACCAGCTTGATTTTCATTATTATGTTCCTTTCAATGTTATAATACATATTTATACATGTCGAAGCATCCAATACCATGGACCGAAAACCATCGCATCCAATGCCATGGACCGAAAACCATTGTGTCAAAAAACATGTGCGAAAATCATGCACAAAACCATAGGTGGGTCCACCCAACCTAACATAGGGTCCAAAACCAAAATTTTCCAAGGCACTTCCCTAGACCCCATAAACTAGGGTTACGGGTACACCTCAAACCCCCTGTGACCTCCGCACCCGACTACACAATCGGCGCAATGAAGGGGGGCTTCGCCCCCCCTCTAACCCCTTCGTTAACTACGTGGGCTAGTCGTGGAAAGAATATAACACAACACAACATTAGGTATGACTTAACCTTGTTATTGAGTCAGTACTCCTTCGATTGGTTACCTCTTCCAATCATATGGAGAGTTTGCTCATGCCTTTTGCATGGCGAACTTATATAGAGTTCTCATATACTGCAATATAGTCATCATTGAGTCGTGCTTTTGTTAAAGAGAAGTAAGCTTGAGTCAGCCTCTCTGCTATGTCTCTTTTCCTATTTTTCAGTCTACCATCCCTGGTTGTCAGTGTCATGTTTGTCATCACACTAGTTCTATTGGTCCTTTGCTCGTGCCGGTTTGAGAAGGTCTCCATTGACTTCTTGCTGGCGGGTCTTGTCCTTATCGACAATGACATATTGCCTAGAGCCGCACCCAAGCCCTATTTTCATTATTGATAGGTCACCTTGTGCTCAGCATCAATCAATATCATGGGTCTTTGATTGAGTGCCTTCCCTTATGTTTGACATCAACTTTCATGATCACACATTACGATTCATGCAGTACCTTGGTTTCCATTTGACCTTATTGGTGGATTCCTTGCCTCTGTGTCAGCTTTCATTGTTGGTTGGTTCAGAGGGTTTCTATCGTGCACTAGCTACATATTATGTACACTGAAAATGTGCTCTGGTTCGGTTACTACATATTTTCCGTCCAATTCCTTCCACAATATTGGCCTACGGGTTACACTCGCGCTAGATTAATGAAGGATGCCTTAATGCCTTCCTTCTAGCAGATCTTTCCCTATCGACTACAACTTATTTACTCTGAGGCAAATATCTAGAGTCCATTTGGCAGTACCTTGGGGTTTGCAGTCATCAGTGGTAGATTCCTTCGCTATCAATAGTGAGAAACCATCATTGTCCCCTGATTGATAGATTCTTCCAAGTGTTCGACTTCAGCTCATTTATTTGTACTTGTTAGATTGTACTGGGTACCTTGACTCTCATTTTAACTATCGGTGAGTAGCCTTGTGTTTGTTAACGGTATACATCAATGATTAGTAATCAAATGATTTCTCACGTGGTCAACCTTAGATCATTTATTCCCATTGTGTAGAAATGTACCACGGCAGCGGTGAAGACCTCGGGTTGCATCAACATGTTTTGGTTCACTAGTTAGTTGCTCCTGTTACTACTAGTTGACACCATCCACCATATATGTTGTAGTTCTTCACAGCAACAACTTATATGCTGGCATCCGAGTTGCGATGTAGTATCATTTTAATCCATCATGTTCATTTGGTACTATTGGGATCAATTTTTGACATTAGTGGTCAGCTTCATCTTTCAGCTTCATTGGTCGTCTTCTTATATGTGATATTTAGACATGTACTTTTTCAATCACGATCAGATGATCCATTATGTAATTTTAGTTCTTTATACATGTATACATATTGGATCCACTTGTACTTGATATGCGGACATGCTTTACTTCCTCTAAGCATGGGTATGCCTACCTCAGACAATAGTTTCTTTCTGATCTGTTTTTGATGGCTTGGCAGGCTAAATTCTGGTGAAGTCCTTCTCAGTCTTGGCAGGGTTATTTCCATATACTTAATCCATTTTGGCCATCATGTACCCCTTCTAACCTCATATGTTAGGGGGCATATGTTATAACACCATTTATCACCCTTGGCATTTGTGATGCTTGGTTTATGGCCTAGGGAAACCCCTCCTTCTAGACTTGGTCCAAATATTTTAAGAACAATTTTTTATTCCCTATACGCTACTTTTCCCCAAGATAAAAGCATGTACATGTGGATTAGAAAATACCCAACCCGTGTATATGTGTTAAAACACTTAAAAAAAATAAATTTCCTTAACTATGGGCGGAGTTCACAGTTTTACCTGTTGATTACCTCCTATTGCCCATGGCCCAACTATTTCCCAACTAAAAAACTAATTGGGAGAAGTATAAATAGACTTGTATGAGAAGGCCTAAAGGAGGAGAAGAGGTAGAGTTATTATACTGAGATTATCCTTGACTGAGTCTGAAGTATCTCTGTGCTTCATGCACTTCCCCAAGTTTCAGGAAACCCTTGTTTCCTTGATTATTTATATTCTCCCTCTTTCTTGAGATATCATGGTATTAGTTATGGAAGGAGGTTGTTGAAGATTGGGACTGGACAGATCTGGAGGACGGTTCTACTTGGAGCCAAAAGAAGAAGACTAAGGTGAATTCTCTCCATGTTAGTTATAGCTTTCTACAATAAAAAGAAGAGTTGTCTTGTTCCCAAGATTAACTGTGTTTATGCATCAGATAGTGTTTTAATTCATATATTTAATGTTATTTTGATGTATGACTAATCGTTGGCTTATATGATACAAAGTTAGTTTCATTAAAATTCTTTACCTTTATACTTCTATGTATGTTCGAATTGAATGATTTTTAGGTTTGAAGAATATTGGAAGTTGCAGAGGGTCTGAATCCTGCGGGATTTACCCAAATGAAGGACATCCGGGTATGGTTGCTCACACATAGTTTGTTTATATAAGCATTTTGTTTGAGTTGTATGAGTGTTTCTTACTGTAGTTTTCTCTTTCTCTGTTGGGGTTCCAAACCAAAGCCCTATGGTACTTATTCCCATAACACTTTGCCTCTTTGCCATTAACACAAACTTTTCCCGAAAGCTCTGATACCACTTGTTGAATTGAACAACAAAAGCATAACCTGCAAATAAATTAAAATTACAAAAAATAATGGAAAATAAACAAGATAACGAAATAATCAAACATAGATATTGACACTGTGTTTTACATGGTAAAACCCTCATTGTGAGGGAAACATCCATGGGGCAATGATATTTGATATTCTTACTATTCAAGGGAGATTTATAACAGCAAAATCACAAGCATACATTATCCCACCATTCAACCCACTCTCCATTTGTTTTATGTTTTTCATATTTCCTCTATAGGCTTACATGGATAAATAACAACCTATCAGATTTTTTCTAAATCTGTCCACAACTTTTAAAGCAATTACATAAGAAACTTTTTATATAAAACAAAAAAATTCCTTTTATGTCTTTTTTTCCAATGACTTAGATTAGGAAAAACAAACTAAGCCAAAGGAACTAATCTTAGATATTATCCCAAGAATATATGGAAACAATTGTCAACTTCTAGAAATTGTGTTAACTAAATAGCATAATATAATACATGTTTAATGTAAATTTTATACTATATTTAATATAGGTGGCCTTGTCTTATGTGCTTTTATGAATTTATGGAATGTAAAATCAAAGGTCACAATAAGAAATATAAACTAAACATACATGAAATATGGTATGAAAAGATGAACAACATATATGAATGATGTTTTATGATAATAATAAATATGTATATATAGTAGTGTTCCACGAAGGCACATCCTCTTATATGGAGGGAACATTCTCCATTTTCCCAATGCTCTCAATATGGGGGGCATCTCGGGAAACATTTCCCCATGTCCCCCTTTTGGGAAAATATGGAGAAATGTAGGGGAAACGTTTTCCCAAGTTAGGGGATGCATTTCTCTAAAATTCCATCTTTTGGGTGTCCCCCTATAAAATGGAAATGTTTTCCCAATGCAGGAGATGCGTTTCTCCAAAATGGGAACTCTTGGCCCCCGCCCCAACCCACCAAAAAATAAAAAAGGGATGCTTCTAGGTGCCTACCCATGAAAGGGCGACTTATGGGCACCCTCCAACCGCAAGAAAATGGGTGCTTTTAGGAATTCACAAAAAAGGGGGTGCTTCTGGGTGTGCCCCTGGCATGAGCATGCCCAAGATATGTGCTTGAGTTGGCTGAGACAAAGTGGTGGGATGGGATTCCCACATGAAGGCAAGTGTTCTCCACCAAAACGACATCCAAAATATGGTGAAGTATAGGCGAGGTTGCTTGCATGAAGGTAGGCGCACCCAACACGAAGTAGAATGAATGAATGAATGGAATGCAATATATATGGTCATTGGAGAAGTTGGGCACATTGGAGAATGGTGGAATGGTTGGGCCATGTGCCCTAGGCACGCTCATAAAAAGGCAGGGTGTCGGGTGTTGAACACAAGACGTGATGTGTCGTACATACAAGTTATCCGAGTAAGAGAGATGGAAAGAAGTGGAAGAAGACTGTTGGAAATTATGTCAGCATGATGTGAGGATGCCTACGCCCATTGGCATGCTCACACGAAAGTGGGGTGCCTAGGCATAGTGTGTGGGTTTTCCTTGACGTGCACGACAAGGCGACGAGCGGTGAAGGTTGAAATGAAGGATGTCGCATGTGGTGCATAGTGGGGTGAACGTCCACGCCTTGGGCTTGCCCACATGATGGCGAGGCACTCAAGCGCCTAAATGACAAGGGGCACCCGCATAATGAAATGAAGATTAGCTTGAGACTTGAAGTGGTGTTGATCCAAAGTTAATACTTGGGTTGTGACGCATGTAAAAGGAGGTTGTTTCACAAGGGAATAAAGAAAGAAAGGAAATTCACACAAGAGGAAAACCACAGAAGGAAAGACACAGATCACAAAAGGGAAAAAAACAACTAAGGAAAGTCACAAAGAAGAATTGGGGCTCACCCAAGTAAGCCTGGTTTCTGGGAAAAGTTTGAGGGTTGGCTTTTTTAAGTTGGACGGTGCGTCGATTTTGGCTTTTTGGTCAAGGTGCAAGTCTTAGGAATATGCATGATCTTTGTGGGACTTGGGATTTTTTCAAGTGCGCTAGGTTCGGCCAACGCTGCCAAACTTTGTAAAATTGTTGTGCATTATTTATGAAGTTATGAAGTTAATAAAAAAAGGAGAATTTCTTGTTGGGAGTTCCCCTCTCCTATATATTGTTGTGTATTGTGTACTGTTCATTTTGGTTTACTATTCCTATTGTTCATTGTACATTTTGAAGAAGTAAATGAACTTTTGGCTAAGTTAAAGAAGTGAACTTGAAGAATTTGTTAAGTGTTTGCAAATTGTGTTAGAATGGTTCAGAAAATTGAATTCTACAAAGTTGATAATAATTTTGTAAAGACGCATAGGATAGAGGTGTAGTCTAGGAGAAAGTAGATGATTTCCTTGATACTAAATCTCACCGATGCCTCACGCCCATGGCGGTGTGACCATTGTTGGGTGTTGAATTATGTATCTTGGGAGGTACTCCACAAGCCTAAAGATATGGGTTTGCGTGAGTTTGGTCACAAAAAGGTTTGTGGGCAAAGAACCCATGTGAAGGGGTCTTATACCCATGATGGGGTTTAAAATATAAAGAAGAGATTAAAAGGAAAATTAAAGGGGAAAAAATAATTCCAAAGTCTAAAAGGACTAAAACCCTTGATCTAGAGGGTTCCTAAGAGTCTAAGGAAATTTTATTTAAAAATCCTTAGGATCAAGGCTAGAAGTACCAAGCAAGAGGGAGTTCGTGTGATCAAGGAGGGAGGTCTAGATATAGCCCTAAGGAGGTGTCTCTAGGAAGATGAGAGGGGTGGCAAGGAAGGTCGTATTTTCATCCTCAAGTGCATGAGATCCCAAGAATACTATAAGTCTAGTGTGAAAGAGAGATGCAACAAGAAGGGTTTTGATCTTACTAATATCGAGGATGGTTTCATATTATTTGGGAAGCCAAGTTTTTCTCCAAGGTTGCATTTCGATCCTATGGAAGAAGATGTCAAGAATAGGTCTAATATTCTCTTATCTGTGAGAAGAGAAGGGTCGCTATTCTGTGGAGGATGTCCAGACCTCTGTTTAGCATGGAAAGGAAGTTGTAAGGCTTGGTTGTTGACAAAGTAGAACTCTGAGTTACCTCATGACACAATGCAAGTGAAAAGGGTTGTTAAGGTCGAGATTTGAATTGCAACAAGTGATGAGATATAGTGTTATAGACATTTTTGGGCACTGCAACCCCAATCATAAATGTCCATAAACTGAGGGCTCCTAAGTACCTAAAAGTGTTGCTTCACTGCCTAAAGGAACAAGGTTAGCTGATTACATCATCTCCCAGAAGTTATCCACTGAAACCTACTCAGAAATGGTCAAAACTGGACCATACTGAATACCCAATGCAGAGGGTGCGATGCATATCACCTTCCCAGTGTAAAGGGTGTGATGCATACTAAAAGGCCCCTCTGTAGGGTGCGATGGTCGGGAATGGACAAATGGCAGGGACAATTTGCGAGGTGGAAGATCATGGAACCTTCCAGAAGCTTCCCCTTTGACACTTGCCTCTCTGTTTTTGACCAGGGATGAGTAAGAGATCATCAATCTCCAAGTGGAATCAAGAACTATCAGAGAGAGGACACTAATCAAAACCCCAAAAGATGACTCACCTCCCTACAATCATATATATATGGATCCCTCATCACAGAGACCTAGAGGCTGGAATCTTGTATCTTGTAGAGAAGTGTTGTTGGTTTTCTGGTGTAACTTCATAGTGTTGGGTGATCTAAGCTTTACTTGAGGTGAAGAAGGGCTTTCTTGCTGGAGGATGATGCTGGGTCGAAACATATGGTTGTAATCCTCTTTCTATTCTTGATCTTAATAAAGCTATTCAAGTTTTCCTCCATATTCTTGTATGTTTGATTATATATGCATTTGTATGGTTAACACATATCTGGTCCTGTGTTATTTATGAATATGGATCTCTGTTCTTCGATAGTAGTATGTTGCTTTGATTCCACAGGTGCTCTTTGAAGCTGGGCAGATGAAGAAGAAGCAATTAAGATCTATCAGGAAGGAGAGGAATCAAGCAAGGGAACCAAGCACAAGACTAAGGTTGGTGTCCTTGTTCTACTCTTATCTATTTTCATAAAGGAAAGCAAAAGTAGACTTTACTTGTTTGTTTCTAAGATAGTTACCAGCCTTAGTGGGAATAGCAGCTCCGAGTGGACACTATTCCCGGTAACAAAATGGCGACTCCACTGGGGAGCGAATAGATTGTTTGTTAGCCTATCTTTTTTGTTTTATAAATTTGCAGATGGAGCCTGAAGTCAAGCCAGCTAACCTTCGAACTGCATTTGTTATACAAATGCAAAGTAGATCAATGTTGCTTCAATCTATCTCCGGATTTTGTTTATGAATTAAAAAATTGATCTGCAAACGTTCTAATTGCCCTAAGTGGTGGCTCTAGTAACCTCCTTAGATCAACCCCCGTGATTTACATTTACTGAACATCGCTTACTTAAACCTAAATCCCTGCACTGAATTACAAATTGTGAGCAAAAACGCATTAAAAGTCTTGCACTGGTACCATCGCACCCTGCCTTCAAGGCAGTCTGTATGCATCGCACTTCCCATGTGCAGTAGGTGCGCTGTATACTGAATTCCCTGTGTGACAGGTGTGATGGTTAGGGAAGGTTAACTTTACCTTCAGACTTTGGTTTTTTCCTCACTATTTTCAGTTTTATTCAGGAGTTTTGATGTCTGTGGTCAGTATATCTCTATGAAACCCCCCTTCTCATACATCATTCCACCTCTATTATGCAAAGAGATGTAAGTGTTTTTATGTATTGTGTGCCATTTTCAGTTCTCTTTTGCAAAGAAGTAGCATAGTCTAACTGTCATTTCTTAATCTAAAAGTGGCGTAATTGTCATTTTCAGTCATAGAAGACAATCCCATTGTTCTTGATAGTCAATTATACATTTACTCTTGTATATGATTTGAATTAGTAGTTTTTAAAGTGTCGAAAAGAAATTTTCATTTCGAAATCGAAAAGTGTCTCCCTTACCTTCACTTCATTTTGAAAAGAAATTTGTTGAGTATTGTCACTTTGAAAATAATTTAGATTTGCACTTAGCTTTCTTATCGTCAGTCATACATTAAAAGGCTGAAAAAAATACATGCATGTGAATTTGCATTTAGACTGCTTGGTTTGATTTAGGACAGTGCATTTAGTGTGTGCTCTATGATCTTTGTTGAAAGACTCTCAACTTTCAGTGCATTTAGTGTGTGCTCTATGCTCTTTGTTGAAAGACTCTCAACTTTCTTTCCTTAGTAGCTAGGATTTTCATTGCCAAAAGAAGATTAAACATTTGTTTATCATCTATACACACCACGCGATGAACCTGAAAGGCAAATTTTTAAACAAGATCAACTTAAAATAAATTTAATGAATTTAACAACGCTTTGGAACCTAACGCACAACATCTAGAGGTCTAGGCTAGAGATGTATTCTGGCGTCGTAAAACCTGGTAACTGTTGTTTTCATTGCTGGTTGGGTGATTCCTCCACTCTGATATGGAAAGTGCAAGTACGGACTTGTGCTCCCATGTACCGTCAAGTATATATTGGGAGACCATAATAGGCTGCATCCTTTATCCTTAGGAAGCCGTGTCTGCCGCCCTATCGATCGCAATGCACTGAACACAACATTCGGGAAGATTGACTGCCATACCATAAAAAGTATTCTGTAGTTTTGCGATTGGTTTGGTAATCCCTCTGCCTAGATTTCCAGAGAAGTCTATTTTGCTCCTTTTCGAACTCCTTAAAGGAAAAGGTCCATCTGAGCACTTGTCACTTCAGGCTCATTAAAAATCGAAGGCGACTAGATTCATCTTTTGTTTTTCTCGACTCTTGAAAATTGAAAAAACAAGTTGTGTCAAGCGTCTAAAATTTATTTTAATCAGAATAACATCACAAATTCCCTCGTTGGTCTTTAGGTTGAGAAAAATGGAATATACCAACCAAGGATTTCCCCTTGGAGGAAATCCTAGTCCCTTCTCCTCTTGGGGAGATGTTGGTGCACCCCATATGGCCACATTGTCACTTCCTGGGTTGACGATTGGTTTGCCCGTATGGCTCTTCTCTACCTATGTCATTCAGAATACCGTAATTCCTGAATAATCAAGTCAGCAACTAGATGATACTAGAGTTTCCCCCAACCTTCTACTTCATCTATTTCTCCCTCCCCTCCTTCTTCTTCGCTTGATGAACCTGGTAAAGCTAAAGATCAAGTAGCTGAGAAGAAGAAGAAGCGCAAAGAGAAAAAATAAAAGAAGAAGAAAGAACCAAAAGCAAAAGGGGGCAACCAAGTGTCGTCTAGTGAAAATCCTCACACCGCATCGTCTAAACCTAAATCTCCATGTTTCATTTGCAATGGAGACCACTATCACCGAGATTGTCCCTGCATCCCCTGGATCTTAAGGGACTGGTCTCCTCGTTTGCACAATATGATGTCGTCAACCTCTGATGATCATGTTGAATGCACACCATCAACCAGTGAAAGTGAAGTATCTGGATAGAATAGGAATCGCAAATTTCCTTGTAAATTGTGTGAAGGCAATCACGCCGTCCACCATTGTCCCTTCCTTGACGAAG
>APFE031641575.1:58080-83487 GCA_000404065.3 Pinus taeda
GTCTTCAACCATGTCCAATAAAGCCATGCAGGCCAGAGTGAGGCCCTTACAAAGTTATGATTCAAAGAGTTTCATCGTCATGTGGACAAAATTCGACTGTTCTTCAAAACTCTGTTTTGAAGAAAAGTCAAACAGTGTCATTTGTGATAAAATTTTCAAAAACGTCGTCAGTTGATTTCTTCAGGTGCAGTCATGGTTTTCATGGCCAAATGCCCTGTCATGCAATCCCTGTAAAGAGTGCCGAAAATTTCATCATTTAAGATAAAATTTCAAAGGGAAAAGTGAAATTCAGTGTTTCTTTAAGTCAGTTAAAAAATCCAAAATGAAACATTAGAAAATTGGGTTATTGGAGAAGAAAAAATTAAACCCATGACTTCAAAGTCTTTATATACAAGTTTCCACAAAAATCAAGGTCATTGTGCAAATCAAGGTCATAGAGAAACATAACAAAGTTTGTGAGAGAGCTAGCACGCATTTGGAGTGAAGTGGGAGTTGTTTTCCAGAGTGCGACACACACACAGAGGGGCGCGGTGCACATACAGAGCACGGTGCACACAGAGCCACCCCACAGTGCAAATTTTACAATGGTGTGGTGCATATAAAGGGCGCGGCACACTGGGTTTGGCGCACGGAGCACACCCACAAAGGCCCGAAATCATGCCAAATTGCCTTAAGTTGCCTGTGAAACCCCTCAAATCAACAGGTAGGCTCTATATCATGGCTTGCTCATCAAATTTTGTGAATGTTATGGTGGTTCGTGGCTATGTTTAATTGCAACAAAACATTTGGGTTGTGTTATATTCTTTCCACATAGTTAACAGGGGGTTTGAGGGGTACCGTAACCCCAATTTATGGGGTCTGGGGCAGCGCCCCGGAAAATTTTGGTTTTGGACCCTATGTTAGGTTGGGCGACCCACCTATGGTTTTGTGCATGATTTTCACACATGTTTTTTGGACGCGATGGTTTTCGGTCCATGGTATTGGATCGATGGTTTTTTGGTCCATGTTATTGGACGTGATGGCTTTTCGATCCATGGTATTGGATGCTTCGGCATGTATAAATATGTATTGTAACATTGAAAGGAACATAATGAAAAATCAAGCTGGTAGTCTCGGTTTTGAGATCCAGTGGGAAATCTCTGTGTGTTTTATGTGTTATGCTCTCGCATTTTTATTTTTCCTGTGATTTAGAATTCGTATGCAGGTAATTTCTGTATGGGGTTAAAACCTACAAAAACTCATAAAACCAACCACTAAAAAAAAACATCAAAGCCATGCTTGCTAGGGTTGCAAAATTGCGGTGTTAGTGCCAAGGCCCCGTTTTCACCCCTCATTTTTCCCTTTCTTGGCATTTTTCCCTATCCCCCCTTTCTCATTTTTCCTATTATCCCTACCCTAAAACACTACCAAACCCTATCCCCTATCCCTCCACTCTTTGGTCAATCAAACCCCAAAACCCTACCTTATCAAATACGCCAAACCCCCCTAAATATCCCTAAACAAAACTTCTCCCCATTAATCCCTATTCCCATCATATTACTCCCCTCCTAATACTCCCTTTTTTCATTGTTCCCCTTGGTGGCAGATATCACAACAACACCTAGTTTCACACCATCATCAAAGGGCAGCCCAAGTACAGTACACACAACAGTCATGGCATCTGATCATTCATCAGAGTATGAGATTGAGACACAAAGTTATTCATCCTTAGAAGAACAGGCTCCCAGGATACATCACAAGAGTGGCAAACATGTTAGGGATGAGCCAACTACCCTCACTGAATTGCAGGCATGCCCTCTTGCCATGTCATGTTTCCAGAATCTATCATGTTTTGAATTTTGTCAAAGGGTGGATAATGTTAGAGTTCATCATGAGTTGGCTCGTCTTTTTGTGCTTCACCTACATGGAGGTCAGTCTATCTTGGCCAAGGTCACCTTCACATTGACACCTGAAACTATCTCATTGGCAACAGGCATACTGAATGTTGGAGAACAGTGGCACAAGAAAAAGAAGGTGGATAGACAACATTATGAGCCTTACATTAAGGCCAGTTTCTTGAGGCAGCTCACAAGAGTCTTTCCATTTAGATATTTGAAAGATGAATATGCTCCGCTCATGAAATTGATCATGAAGTACTTCAGCTGTGAGGGAGTTTCTCTATCGTATCTACCACATCAGGTGCTCATTGCCACTTTCTAGGGTGCAGATGATGACTCCCATTTTTCGTTTGCAGAACATAGAGAGGATGAACACCTTCATGCAGCATAAGACCCCTCAGCAGCAACTTAACAGTGTTTATCACTTTGCTCTTATCCGGATTTTGGTGGATCATCAGTTGGGATTGTAGGGCATTTCTTGGGAGGACTTCATCTCCTGTGACCTCTTCAGTACTTCATAGGTATTATCAGACATAGAGCATGAGATAGGTGGTCCTTCTCATCAGCATGAATTCCATGAGACCACTGCTATGCCAGTATTCGTTACATATCAGAGAGGCAGTAGGCACTTGTTTGTAGCAGCAAAGCGAGTGTTATCTCCACCCGGGGTGGAAGGGGCCACACTTCCGGCATCGAAAACACAAGTACAGGACAAGGGCAAGATTCCCATGCATGATGAGGGGCCATCAGGTGAACAGGAGGTTGACTTCATCCTCATTCAAGATGATGATGCAGATGTGGAGAATGCCAAACTTAGGATGACCATCCAGGAGCAGAAAACAAAGATCCATGACTTGTCACTCAATTTGGAGAGGGCCAAATGGATCATCAGGTATTTGGAGCAGAGGAACAAACAGCTTGAGGACCAGCATGAGATCATGGAGCTGAAAAACATCTATGAGAATCACCAAGCTGCCCAACATAGGAGGATCGAGCTCACTCCCTTGGAGCAAGAGATTAACAATGACCGTGAGTCTTGGCTCGAGCGTATCAACATCCACCTTGAGAGACTGCTGGAGAAGGCCGACAGGGACAAACCATACTGAGGTGGATGGTTTATCATTACAGGGCACGGAACATGAGTTCGAAGGCTCAGATAAGGAGCTTGAAGGCAAAATTGAGCAAAGCGACAAAGAGGCAAAAGAGGAAAAAAGAGAAATATCGGCTTCGAATCTTGGCTGAAGGCTCTGTGGCGTAGCATAGTGCCTCTTAGAGAACCTCCAGCCCAAATTTCAAGAAATTTGGAGCATTTTTTCATTTTGGAAAATTTTGTGCAAAAAATAGGGTTTTTCTCCCTGTGCGCCGTGCCACTGGCGCGACGCTTGGGATTGGGAGGTCCAAATTGAAAATGGTTTGCATTTTTGGATTCAACATGCAAAATCATGACTATTGGTGCATGGACAAGAAATTTGGGCATGATTTGAGTCTCCAGGAGGTCAAAAACACCCAAAAATGACCTCTCTGCCCCTATTTTGACACACAGGAAGCAATCTTGGGAGAATGAATATTTGGAGGGGAAAAATGAGCACCAAATTCAGAAATTCCACTTGGGTTGGAAATTAGATAGGCCAGGATTTCGAAAAAGCACACTTGGGCACATTTTGGACTCCTGCAGGTACCTCAAAACAGCCTCCAAAGTGGCGTGGTGCATATAGAATTGGGCGTGGCGCATATAGAGAAAAGGGCCAAATTCACCTCCGTTTCGCGAAATTTCGATTCGCAACTTTCTCCAAGTGGGCCCACTCATCTACATTTCACTTTTTTCGGCAACTAAGGCAAAGTTTAAAGAGTTTGGCTTCTATGCAAGTGGCAAAGGAAAGCAAATGGTCACCCAAGCCATTTGTCATTTTTGTAACGCTGCACCTGTAGCTAATGGTTGGATTTCCATCTCCATTTTGTAATGATTTGAGAAACCCCCCAACTCTTGGTCATTTTATTTCCTCGTGGCATAGTCTATTTATTGTATGCAAACCATTTGCAAAGGGTTGGTTGGCTTGTGTATTCTAGGAGACTGTGGGAAAGAAACTTTGTTTCTTCATTGTATATTTTGACAGAGGATTAATGAAAGGCAGCAGCTCTGTTTCATGAGATTCATGTGGTTGTGAGTGTAGAAAATGTGTTTTTCCTTATGTTTCATATGCATTTCGTTATGCTTCATAGTTCATTCATATTCATTTCCAGTGAAATGTTTTGAGTAAGATAAGGTAGAATTCATTTTTATTGCTCTGCCTGTGGGAAAGTTTCACACTGTGTGTTTTTCTTCCGTTGAAAAGGATTCATGTACTTATGCCCTTTTCACCCTCCTAAGAAATCTCTCCATTCCGCGTTATTTCAAACTAAATTGCTAGACTTTCTTCCTGTCTTGCCTCATGAAGTAATATGTGCCTTTGTATTAAATTCTCTGCTCATTACTGTCTGTTGGTCCCTAAAATCCCAGAAACTCAGTCATTCATAATTTTTTGTTCTTGTATCCATATTTACTTACTAGCCTAAGATCAATATTTCATGGTAAGTCATCTCAGATCATATCGTTTACTTATTCGCTAAGCGTGACTTGGAGAGAGCCCTCTCCTGTTCTGGTAGGGCTAGCTACCAGACTGAGCGTGGTTTGTGGTTACCCTGAATTTTTCCTTCCTTCAGCCTAAGGTAGATTTAGGTGCTAACATAGTGTTTATTAAGGCAAACTCAATTCCTAATTTCCTTGATCATTAGGTTAAGTTTTGTTTGGATGATTATATCACATGTGATTTTGATCCTTTTATGATCGATGTTTGTAGGTCTTATCAAGCATTGAGGAGCTGCATCAAATCACAACAAGGTATCTTCATTGATCATTTCATGAAATAGGTAAGAGGCTCATCCATTAGCCTTAATTCTTATAATTCAAACAAGTCCAACTTAGGGAAAGAGTCAATTCAATTGTCTTGCTTGTTTCTAGTTTCCGTCAAGGATCTAGGGAGATCACTCTTGTCCGCAAGAGGGATTTGTTTGGTGTAAAAAAAGTCAAAAGTGTCAAATAGACCCTCCAATACCTTTTCATTATCAAAATAACAAGTCAACCTTCATGAATGAACAAGTCAGCCTAAAAGGCAGTAATTCGACCTAGAAATAAGCTTATATATAAGAATACATTGACCTCATTTGAATTGTATCTTATCATCTCTCAAGAAGTTAAATCTAAGAGAAAAAAAAGAATGAAAAAGGGATTCGAGTACCTAAAAAATAAGGAGAATAAGAAAGCAAAGTTTCGGGATTGTTTTTTGGTTAATATCCTTCACATGGAAAAAAGAATTAGGGCATCAATGCAACAGTAAGACTGAGTCGCAACTACCTTAGGAGGCCAAAATCAAGTCTGGAAAAGACTATGCTTGCAATCTGAGTAATCAAGAAGGATAAGGTTATCCAATAAAAGAATAAAATAAAGCAAATTCATCATTATTATCCCACATGTGCCATATAGGGTTTCTGCAGTCAAAGTTGTAGAAAAAGTTGTTGGAGACGCTGTTGGGGGTCGATGTTGTTGAAGAAGTTGTTGGGGATCGAAGTTGTTAGAGGAAGGACTGACTTGATCTTGGATGGGACTTTGAGAAGGGTTCTAGGTCTTGGAATTCATCATGTGAAGTTCTATAATAAGAGAATAATTCTTTTGGGTTTTTCTCTCAAGAGGAGAGGTTTTGGCCCTGGCTGATAGCCTATATCTTGTGTCCTCTTGTCTCATTGTTATTTATTGTTTGGTAGTTACTTGATGATAAGAAACACTAATTATAATCAAATTAAATAAGAATCTAATCAAGATAAGTAAAAATACATTGCAAGTAGTTATCAAAGTAATATAAATCACCTAATCTAGTTACCCCTAGATTTCTCAACATGGAATCAGAGCTAAGGTGACAAGACAAGGAAATACAACTTGAAATAAGAATCATCAAAAGGGAGTATCAAGGTAGCCAAGACATTAAAGAGGACATCAAACCATCAAATAAAAAATAGTCTTCACATCATATTGAAGAAAGGATCCAAGGAGCATCACAAGAATCGTACAATCTAGAAGCAACATCAAGGAGAAAACCTCAAAGACTCTACTTTCAAGAAGGACCCTACCTACACTCAATCAGAGAAGGACTCTACAATTGAAGCACCTTGGGAAGCCTTCACATTCTACACTATCATCCAAGAAAGAAATAAAAAGTGTTTCCTTCATCATCAAAGACATCAAGGTGATCTCCCTCTCATTGAAGCAAGGATCACATCTTAAGCACATTTGAAGAAAGACATCTCTAGAAGAATAATTATTGTCATCTTCAAGGAAGAAAACATCATCTATCATCATCAAAATCAAGAAGGCATCAAGTTGAATATATAATCATCAAAGAATAATCTTCACTTAACAAGTAAGTACCTTTATATCTATTTCTGAATCTACTATCAAAATGAATTCATTCCACAAGGAAAGCAATAAATTGGTTGGGTCATCAAATTTCCTTGCATGGAAGAAGAGGACAAATTTTATCCTCATAGAAAATGAAGTCTGTCGACATGTTAAGGGTTCAATCAATAAACCACCAAAATAAGAAGCTCAAGCTCTAGCAAAATATATGAAGGGGGAAATAAGGACTCAAAGAATCCTCATAGAGTCAGTCAAGGATTCTCTCATCCCTTATGTAGCAAAATTAGAGAATTCTCTCATCTCAACAATAGTAGCCCACAGGCCACAAGCCATAATTCTGTATACTTGCAACCATAATTCCATTCATATAAAGAGAGTGGAGCGACCTCATCTTCTAGCTGGGCTTTTCTCCCAAAAGGGTTTCCTAGAGTATTTCTTGTGCCAAACGTGTGTGTGAGTTTTTTTTTCCATTCTATATTTTTCTGCATAATTTTAATTTGCATGAATGCATTATTAATAGTAAATCTATTGATCCAGAAATCTAATACCACTATAATAGTGTAGAATTTCATATTTTAAATATAATTTTATCATATGTGTTGTGACGAACTATCTAGTGGAATATCCACGACAGTTTATGGATCATAAACATTCCTTTGTCCTTGTTTTTCCACTCAATAATTGTTGCTTGCATGATATCTTGAATAAGGTTTGCAGGAACATAAGTTATACTAAGAACAAAAAGAGATAAGAAAAATTATGACTAAAAGGATCTCTCAAGTAAGACAAAGCGACAGTGAGAGGAGGAATTGTTTATGAAAGGGAATAGTAGAAGGATTGTTGCTGTAACAGAAGGATCAAGATCACCACAAGGAAGACATGTTTCAATTTTATAAAGAGTTAGCTTCAGAGATTAAGATGAAGGACTTTTACCTTATTTCTTAGAAGCACATGACTACATCTATGGACTATATATGTTCTCTACTTATATATATATATATATATATTATATATATATATATATATTATATATATATATATATTAGATAGATAGATAGATAGATAGATATAATATTATATATATATATATTATATATATATATATATATATATATATATATATATATATATATATATATATATATAGTACATTGGTACCTATGTTGTACAATGGAAATGTCTCATGAGTGAAGTGAATATTTGCGGGGAGATCACAAGTCATAAAGCAATGACCAAATCACTTCATTTGAGACATGATGAAAAGAGGAGCAATAGAGCTCCACTATATATCCACAAATGAGTATATTGTGGACATAGATGAGCTTAGGATGATGTTTGATGTCTCCCTCATTGAAGGGTATGATGAAGTGTTTGCAATATTTATCAAACCATTTACTGAATCCAGAAAGGATTTGGTTGGGTAATAAAGGATTTTAACCAAATAGGTGTATATATTCACTTTTAAAGCCAAAAAGGAGTTGGCTAGGTTGACCAAAAGTGATTATTCCTGGGAAACTATAAGATTAGATAAATATTCTCCTTAGAATCCAGAAGGACTTGGCTATGTCGACCAAATGAGATAGATGAAATTCACCTTTAAATACCAGAAGGACTTGGGTAAGTCATAAAGGACTTTGACCATAAAGTTTAATATTCCAAAGGCAAATATTCTTGAAAAGTTAAGTAAAATTTGATGCCTAGGCTAAGATCATGACTAAAGAAGTTTGATATATTTTCCTGAGGAGCCATAAAGGAATCTTGGCCCACCCTGGATATTTGAAAAATATATAATTATGACATGCATCAATATGATGAGCTCATGAAACTTTTTTTAAGTACAATTCTCATCTAAGGGAAATATGTTCCAAGAGAATACCTCCCTCGCTAAGAAGGAGTGTTGATTTTTTGTAGCATTTAGAGCTATTCCTACATGCCAAATAGGCCTATTAAATTGGATAAGGAAATTATGGAAAATAAAATTAAAATTGTAATTTGTGGGGTTCATGTAGGCTCCAAATCATCAAGTTATCCCCACAATGAAAGGGTGTGACCTTTGATCATAAACCAACTCATTTGACTCATATAAATACACCATTCAGCCTCCAACATTTGGATAGTTTGGATCTCTTATCATCCTCTACAGCTCTATACACACGTGTGCGTTAAGGAGGATGTTTTTATGAGTTTTAAACAATGATTTTTGAAGCTATTTTTTTTACCATCTTTGACCTGCCAATTCATATTACTATTTGACTATTGTTTGACTGATCTTGGATGAGTTTTGATTGAGAAATAAGGCAAGTTTTGATTGTTGTATTGACCACTTTAATTCAAATCTATTTTGACCTATTTTGACTACAGTTAACTGCAAGATACTTTGACCACTAACTTTAGGCCAAATTTCAACCCCTTTGACCAGAGTTGATTGTCAAATAGTTTGAAGGACTTTGATCAGCATTTTGATCACATTTGACTGGTATTTGTGCTTAGAAATTGGCACGAATTTCTAGACAATTTTCTATTATAAACTTTGTTGAAGATTGAATTCTCCTTAGAAGAAACGTTAGTTGGGTTTTTCCCAAGGTAATTTTGTTGTCTCTTTGTGTTTGGTTGTCACCTTATGATGCTATGGTTATTATTGCATTACAGTTAATATTTTCTATGTATAATTTCTTAATGATATAAGTGACATAATACAACTTGAGTGTAAGTCATTGGAAGTAATTATAAAATTATAAAATCAATTTATATTACAAGAAAAATAAACAAAAACAATGTTAGGAATTTGGTGTAGAAAGCGAAGATCGTAGTCAGAAGAAAGAAAAAAAAAAGAAAAAAAAAGAAGACAAATTGATACGATGCCTAGAGGATATCAATTCATTGAGTCCTTGTTTCAAGCAGAGATCAAATGCCTAAAGAGGATAATGACAAATTATCAACATGAGACTATCCTTCAATTAGATGATATTGATGCAAATGCCAATCACCTAATGGAATGAAACAAAGTTGAGATTTCCAACCTTAGTGAAGATTGCAAAGAAAATTAAGGACTAACCAAACAAAACAATTAAGCTTTTCAAGTCATGGGTGCCTAGAATTGGAGAATTCTAACAATGGATTGGACATTTGGAAGAGGAAAGGGATCAAAGCCTCCCTTCCAACTCAAGTGACAACTCTTTTGAGACACCTTCTACCAATCAAGGTGACAAAGACATAAGGGAGGATAAGGTTGTCTTCATCGACAATGATTCCTCTAATGAAGAAAACAAACAATGAAATAAAGGTCCTTGTTCATCATTAATAAAGATTTTCATACCATTCACTATTAGAATTGCAATTGAATTGTTTCCTTTTTCCTCATACATACTATCATCTCCAAATATCACTATACCAAAACAATTGTCATCTATACTTATAAATAATTCCTCCTAATATGTAATTTGAGTTGAACATATGTATCGCGCCTCATTTTTTCATTGTGGAACATTATGCTTGATATAGATAACTTTTCACGTCAACTTCCTTCAATGAAAATATTAGCACCTTTATTTCCAAATCATAGATTTTATTTCTACAATCCTTCTCAAGATGACCAAAGGTCCAAAGTGGTTACAATAGTGACATTGGATATTGGATCTTTATCCAAGCCCTTCACTCCCCCTTCCTATTCCATGAGATCCTAATTTGCCTCTTCCTCTTACACTTTGACCTTAAAATTCTTCATGTTCTTCTCAAGGTGGATATATGATCATCTAAAATATTTATGACCCTCAAGACTAGTTAAATTGATTATGAACCTCTTGCAAGTTGGATTTCCAACGTCTCAATGATTTGGTAAACATCCACTACAATCTACGACCATGGGTGAGGCCACTAGAGAAAATACCTAGTGTGGGAATCATTTCCTTGATCATATTAACATATTTTCTGAGTGGATGGTAGAGTACAAGATGCATATTATGTAGGAGGCACCTGCATGGTTAGAGGAGAAACAATAACAACAGAAACAAGGAGAAAACAAGGAGCAACAAGCATGCGGGAAAGAGGTGCCCTTTGAAATCATAAAGGGTGATGTGGAGACACCAACACCACCTTTTATAGAGATTGATACAACAACACCAAAAAATCAACGTCAAACAAATAATGTAGGGCCTTCTAGTGGAAAACGAACCATGACCTTTTCTCATAAAAGAGGGAGATATATTTCATACTAGATAACTAGTTGATAGATTCATCTTTGTAGATGACTCATGATGATAGGAATAATTTATGTATTTGATGTCATTTTGTTTTGGTTATCATCGTTTGAGTCCTTAATTGGATAACAATCATGGTTTAGGATTCATGATCAGCTTTGATGTATCATTTTTATTTGGCATCATATACATCAGTTTTTTATTCCATAATTATGTGCCAATATGTTTATTTGATGTTGTTGATTTATATGTTCAAAAAATAGAAAAAAAATGAATCTGATTATTTTTAAATGTTTGCGACGGTTTGTTGATGTTGTTGAAAAGTTTCATTCTAAACCATTGTCAATTTTTTGTTGATGCCAATATTTTCGAAAATGATGTCATCAAAATTGATTAATATTGGGATAGTCATCATCACAGAATTATATTGAGATCAATGTTGAAGTGTATATGGAATATACAATGCTTCTGGTAGGGAAGATCTATGTGAGAGCTCTCTATCCACGATAGTTTGAATATGTGAATTGAATAATTACTTGTATCATGTCTCTTCTCTCCTATGATATGGATTATTGCCTCAAAATATAACAAACTATTTGAGAGGCCTCACAAGGGAAGGGCTAGACCTATATGCAACAATGAGGTGGATTGCTAATGTCACCTCAGAAATTTTCCTCCTCTTTAGTGGAATTTCACCACACTAAAGGCTTCCAAGTTTTCACCTAAAGAATATTCTAATTCAATTAGCTCAAGGTGATACGAATCAAAGGATAAACAAGGTCCTTTTTGAATGGACAAGGACACAATTTTCTATGAGTAGGAGTAACATACCATGTACAAAGCCTTAGAAAGGTACTTGATACCTAGGGCCTCATGAAGTAGATCAATAAATGAGTGTCTAGGCATGCAATAACAAATAAAAGGCTTGCAAAATGATTCAATCGACATAAAGGATGGTAAAATTCCAAATTAAGCCGCAAATTGAAGTGTTTATCCAAAGTTGGGGTTAACTAGGGAAAAAGTTGCTTAGGGAGATGACATCAACCTTATTAGGGAAAATGCAACCATGAAAAATGTTATATTTTGAGTGTAGAAGATTAATCAAGGTGAATTCAAGCTATAGGAGCTTCAATCTTCATCAAAAGCTTGCCCTAATTAAACTCAACCCTATGCCCTAGCCCTAGAGGCTTGCCTTAAAGGGCTTATAAAAATAGATAGAAAGGAAAAGATAAAGTTTTTTATGAGTTTTTGACTACCACAAGGATTCCCAGTGTCTTTCCCTACTTGGGTGATGGAGTCTTTAGGGCTAAATTTAAGAGAGATCAAATCTATGCTTGAAGGGAAAAACCATAGTACCTACCTATCTTTTTTATAAGGGGAGAAATTAAGTAGAGGAAATATATCTTGTAGGTATTTTATGGCATTCAAGGAAAATAAATTTAGCATGCAATGATCAAAAAGTATTTTCTAATAAAGATATGCACTTAAACATGGAACAAGAGGAAAACCCTAGCATACATTTATCACATGAAAAAGCATTAAAAAATTGCAATTACACTTACAATTTTTCTAAGAAATAACCTTCTTTCAATCCCAAAAAGACATATTCAAGATAAAAATTAGTCTCCAATAGAAATAACTCCAAAAATATCGCATCTACCCAATTAGTGAGCTACAACAATGTTAAGTTGAGCTCTCTAAAGGAGGTTGAAATCCACAAGCGATGATGAAAAATAACAATGGAGTGATCCTCTATTTATATGAGGTTTATTGCATCCATTAATTCACCTAAAATCCCTATAACAGATTTGATTTTGAGTAAATATGAAGTAAATGGGTTACAAATCAACCCAATAGCTCAATAAATAAAAATGCCACAAATTTCCCACATGTGAGCCAAATCCCATCTCCAAGCATGAAAATATGCCTTTTTAGGGTTAATAAGGCTCCAAAAGTGAAATATGAGGGCTAGATGCATCTCAAACCATAAAAATCATCCATGTATGGAGGAAGAGTCCTCAAATCAAGCCTTAAAACATCTCCATGTTTCCAAAAGGCAGATCTCAATGCTCTATGTCATCTACATGGTTGCCATCAAGACAATGTGGTGCAATCTCTCTCCAGTTTTGGGGCTCCATGAGATAGTAAAATCCTTGCTAATCATCCTAGGGATTATCATCATCAGCTGGACCCTATATCAAGAGATGCCCATCAAATAGTGTCCAAGTCTAGCCTAAGCACGCTAGGTCTGTTGGGTACATCACCAAGAATATTCAATGCTAAGAAAAGTGAACTCAACATTTCAGCATTTCGGGGTGTTATGGTGTGTCAATCAATTGTTAGGATCTTCAAAGTACCCAATGCTCTATTGTGGAAGAGAAATGGTGCATTTACAAGGTCACTGCTACTCTTTGGAAGTGTAGAACGACATAGACATCATGTGGATTAGGAATGGAATGAGTGTGCCCTCAAGGCCTCTATTGCTTTGTGAACTGACAAAACCATCTCAAACTCAAGTGAAAGAAACCAATAAAAAGAGACAATTACCATAAATTCATCTCAGTGGACCATACTTAATTGTTAAGGGCATAGTAATACTTCAAATTGGTATCACCTTCAAATATCTAGCTAGACCAAGTCTCGTAAAAGTGTTCCCTGTCTTGTTAGAGGTGGCTAGGTAATCAACCCTATTAGGTGCTTCTAGCCCATAAGTCAAGGTAAAATTTCCAAGTGAATTCATAGGTGTTAGTGATAATAATGGCAATGGAGGGGAAAGACTTTATGGATAGGTCCCATGATCATGGAACCAACTAATGGAGGTCCATATCCCGAGGATATAGATGTAATGGGGGGAGAAATCATGGAGGCATGAGTTAGAACTTTCCTCAACCTTCTTTCTACCCCTTTGATGTGTATTTTACTTATTTTTTATAATGATTTTATATGGAGCATAGCTCAGTTATCCAAGTTTTCTTTTTATGATACAACATTTAATTACCCCTTAAGGATGAGTCATTTTCTCACTCATCAAGGTTGAGACATGCAAGGGTTCCTTTTGATGAGATGGAGCATCTCGTACTCAGGAATTGGTGACGGCTAATAAGAGGGGTAAAGCTCATGCTAGGATTTTTATGATTGCCCTAACTCAAGGATGTTGATGTATGAGTGCAAAATCCCAATGAACCAATGAAAATTAACTCGAAGAATGGATGTCAGATTAGGGAATGATGAAAGGTGTTAAGTATGGAATGATTATGGACACACTACTTCAATCCAAGTTTTCCAATTAGCGCCCCTCCTATAAACCTAATGCCTTAGAGGAGGTCTCGTTGGACTATGGCTAAAGAATAGCCCCCATGGTAAGGTGAGAGAAAATTTTTACATTCAAGATCAGTCAATCATCCATATCACCCCTTTATCCATGTGAGAATGCCCAAAACATTAAGTAAAAAGACTTGATTGTAAAATGGTTAAGGTACTAGTTGAGTGGTAGCCCACCTTCATTCAAGGAGAATGTTAGATGGTGAGATGTGGATGACTCATGGAAATGGTGGAGGAATGTGGCATGCCATCATAATTGAGCAATGTGTAGGACTGCTGGCTAGCCAGTTGTCCAAGATAGGAGAAATTTTTTCTCCTATGGGATTACCCACTTTTGATGGGTAACATTTGGCTCCAACTTAGGGACATGTGCTCACCATAGAGAACATGATCCATATGCTTGAATGGGGATTTCATTAGAACCCCAGTAATCCCTAGGCTCGTAGACTTGTTACCAACACACTCAGATCACCTTGTTTGATAACATATGTATAGGTTGTCGATCATCACCTTGTGTTCATATGGTATAACAAGTTCATACTGAAAAGAAAAAGTTCAGCCAAAGGCAATCTAATGTAAAATGCAACACAACAACATGAGAAACGAATAATTAGAATGTTCACAGAATAATGTAACACACAAGTGCAATGTAACTACTTATATAAAATGCATCAAGTTCCATTGAACGAAGGTGGTTACCTCCCACTCGGGAAGATAGGAGCTCACCATCAAGTTTAGCAATATAGAAGTATCCAATTCCTACTTTTCCATGGACCCTAAATGGAATGGGGTTGTTGTTGGCAAGGACCAAACCACCAACTAGAAGCTATTTACCTTGTCTCTAAACCCATTATTTATTTTTATTTTTGAATTTTGACTTTTTAGTATTGCTTACATGTGTTCTTGACTTGTAAGGCATTCCCCAATGATGATTCAGCCTCTTCAAGCCTTTCAAGAACCTTTAGCTCAAAGTTCTTTTGCTTCATGTGTAATTATTTTGAAGGTATATTAACCTTAACTTTTCCAATGAGTTGAAGGAATGGTAATGGTTCCATGTCTTCCACATGTTCAAGCATGTGAAGCTATCTATATAGGATGAATGGTCACCCATCTACAATAGATATAGTAGTGTATGATAAATCCATTTGTAATTTCCCACCAATAGAGGCACACCATTTCATAGACAACAGTATCCCCTAAGCATCCTGCACATATATGACTACAATATCCATCAACTCTAAGATATTTTTATTAGCAGCTAGGGATACCTTAACATATTTTATCAAGCCATACTTGAGGATAGACTTCAATTCAAAGCCACACACATTCCTATATGGCCCAGTGATTTCCATTTCCAATTGATTCATGAATTTCAAAGTCATAACATTCGCAAAGGCACCAGAGTCAAGCATGCAATTGTAGAATCAATTCTTTTATCATTAGGGATAGTAAGAAGGGTGCATGCCCTCCATTCCTTCTATCATTATACATGTTTTGGAGAAACACTAGAGGATCTTCAGGATCTTTTACAAGGTTGAATTATTTCTTCACTTGCCACCTTTGAGGTTCCAGGTTGGACAAATCCAAAAGAGGCACTTGCACATTCCTCTTTTCCATAACACTTCCTATGTCAACATCCAAAGACATGTTCGGACTATGTGCAATGGGTTTTGGGATGTTTTTAGGAGGTGGGTGTGCCCTAACACTCTTTTGAAGGGAACTATTGCTACTAGCACTTGCTTGGTTTTGGTCATTGTTTCTTCTAAAATAATGTAACCCTTTGAACATTCCTCCCTCCTAAACAACCATGATTGGTTCATCATGATCACTGGTTGTTTCTTCAGTGTTTTTTTCATGTTTTTGTTTAAAGTAAGATTCTCCAAGTAAGGTGTTAAAAGGAGCATTATAATTAACAATTTTAAGATGCTCTGGAGTTTCCTCCTCTTCCACTTGGTTGTAAGGACACTCCTCTTAGGTATGGAATTCATTGCATGTTTGACACCAAGAGGTCCCTTCTTGGCCAACCATATTGGTTGGCGCAAGAGTGTTGGATACACTTTGTTGTGAAACATTGCTTCCATTAAAATAATTATTCTTAGGAGGTCTCTCTTTGTTGAATTGTGGTTTAGGAGGGAAGGTTTGACGAGATCTCCTTTATATTTCCAAAATCGATAGCTTTTTCATCATAGCCATTTGTCCTTACATTAGGTCAGTCGTAAATTTGTCAAATTGTTCAACAAGTACTTGCAAGGCAGGGCCAACCTAGGTGTTAGGCTTAGTTTTGGGTTCAATTCTAGCCCTTGCGTAAGCATGTAAATCAACTTTGGATGCTCTTGCTCTATACCAATAACTAATATTTTATCTTCATCCAAAGACTTAGGCTTCTTCTCTTTTAGAGCATATGATAAATGTCCAGGAAATGCTTCTATGTATCTCTCAAGGATATTTTTTTTCAGTTCGCTTATACAAGTTAGCGAATTCCTTGAGTAGCTTATCAAACAATTGTGTAAATTCTCTAACATTTTCATTTTCAATTTTTTTGGCTTCCTGGAATTTATCTAGAATTTGTATTCTTTCTTTGATCGTGGCTCATCTTTTTTCTAAGACTTGGTGGAAACAATCCAAATTCTTAACACTAACTTGAGGTAAATCTAGGTACCAATCCCTAGCAGTTCCTTCTAAGGTCAAGGCAAACAACGTCATAACCACATCGTTTTCTTGGATCAACCTAGCACCCACAACCCAATATAACTCATGCATATATTTTTTAAGTTGTGACTACATCAATGCCATTGAATTTGGGTAGCCAGTCTTCATATTTATCAGGAAATTGGTGAGGAGCATTAGGGAAGCCACTCACATCCAATGGTTTGTATGCAACAAGGAGCTAAGTTTTGATCATGGTGGTAAATGTAGATGTATTAGCAAAGATTATTCTAAACACGTAAGTCTTTTGTACTAAGAGAGATGTGGAAGTATTATTAGTTGTTTTACAAGTTGTTTTCTTGCTTGAAGTTATGGTATCATTAGATGAACTACTAGGGAAAATGAGGATCAACTTTAGGAGTCGCCAGGAGAGAATCTATGTTGTAGTTCATAGGTTATTCTCTCCAAAATTTAATGAAGCTTATTCTTCAAGTAACAAGGAGGTAGACTAAAAGCCTCCCCGACAACTACACTAGAAATGTTGCCTCAAATCTAGTAGGCCTTATGAGAGGCCTCATAAAGCAAGGGCCAGACCTAGATGCAACAATGAGGTGGATTGTCATTGTCACCTCAGCGATCTGCCTCCTGCTCTTTAGTGGAATTTCACCACACAAGAGGCTTCCCAATTTTCACCTAAAGGATATTCTAGTCAAGCTCAAGGTTATATGAATCAATTATTAAACAAGGTACTTCTTGAATGGACAAGGGCACAATTCTCTATGCGTAGGAATAGTGTGCCACACAAAAAGCCTTAGAAATGTATTTGACACCTAGGGTTTCAAGAATTAGATCAATAAATGAGTGTCTAGGCATACAAGAAGAAAGGAAAGTTTGTACAATGATACAATCAACAAGGAGAGGGAAATCTTTCAAATAAAGCCCCAAGTGGAAGCATTTATCCAAAGTTAGGGTTTAACTGTTAATTTTTTGTAACATTAGGAGGTATTCCCACATGGTTAAAGGGGTCCCCAAGTTGACTTAGAAAAAATAAAATAAAATTTATTTTTGGAATGACGTGTCATCTCAGGAAGCCAAGTCAGCCCAACAAATGAAAGGGTGTGTCCCTTGGTTATTTCAGCCCAACTCAACAAGTATAAATAGAAGATGTGATACTTCATTTTCTCTCCACCAACGAAGAGCAAGTTTTCTTCTCTCTCATTAGCATCCTTGGACGATTGCACGTATGTGGAAGGGGAGTTTGTTTGACCTAGTTGACTGGTCATCGACCAAGCTTTTGAATCTCTATTTGACCGAATTTTTTATTGGGCATTGACTATAGACCAAAGGTTGTTTGACTGCAGTTGACTGTAGGGATTTGACCACAAGTTCAAGTTTTACCACATGGTTGAAATTGATCGCATGCATATTTGTCCAGGCCAAGTTGACCAACATTGAAATTATGATATTTTGATTGGTTTGAACAACGTCAAATTTCTTAAAATTTGATCGAGTTTGACTAAGATTGACTTGGATTATTGGCACATATTTCTAGACAAAATTGTTGATTTTGTAAACCTTACTGAAGAATAATTTGTCTTGAGATTTTTTTTTGGGTTTTCTCCCAAGGTTGGGTTTCCCAGGGTAAAAATATTGTCTCTATTGCGCATGGTTGTCACAAGTCTCCAGTGTCACAAGTTATGATGCAATGTGGCTTTAGAAGCTTCTTGCAGGATTATTTGGTTAAGTCGAAGCATATTGAGGTCAAATATCACTTCGTCTGAGACATGGTGTAGAGAGGAGCAAGGAAGCTCCAATACATATATACAGACAAGCAGATTGAGGAAATCCTCACCAAGGCTCTATCTAGAGTGAAGTTTATATACTTCATAAACAAGCTTGGTGTAATGCAAAATGTCTCCCTCATTGAGAGGGAGTGTTGAAGTCTTGGCAAGATCGGGCAAAATTTCTCCTGAGAGGTCATGCTGATTTGACTAGGGGAGATTGATACATTCACCTAAGTAGCTATGCTAATTTGGTTGGACCATGTGAGGAGACACTACGTCAACATAGCAAGCTCATTAACCTTTCTTGTGGAGGAGAAATTTCATCTAAGAGGAAATTTGTTGTAGCTAAGAATAATACCTTCGTCACTAAGAAGGCGTGTTGATTTTTTGTAGCATCGGTAGGTATTCTCGCATTGCTAAAGGGGTCTCCAAGTCAGCCTAGAAAAATTAAAATAAAATTTATCCTGGGAGTGACAAGTTAGCCCAAAAAATGAAAGGGTGCGTCCCTTGGTTATTTCAACCCAACTCGAAAAGTATAAATAGAAGATGTGATACCTCATTTTATCTCCACCAATGAAGAGCAAGTTTTTTTTTATCTCTCGTTAGCATTTTTGTATAACTACATGTGTGAAGAAGGAGAATTTGTTTGACTAAGTTGATTGGTCATTAACCGAGCTTTTGAATCTTTGTTTGACCAAATTTTTGACTTGGCATTGACTACAGAACACGAGACTATTTGATCGTAGGCTATTTGACCACAATTGATCATAGGGATTTAATCATAGGTCTGAGTTTTACCACAAGCATGTCTGACCAGGCCAAGTTGACCAGTGCTAAAATTTTGATATTTTGGCTGGTTTTACCACCATTGACTTGTCGAAGATTTGATCAGGTTTGA
This sequence comes from Pinus taeda, assembly GCA_000404065.3. Lineage (NCBI taxonomy): Eukaryota > Viridiplantae > Streptophyta > Pinopsida > Pinales > Pinaceae > Pinus > Pinus taeda. The sequence continues at coordinate 77,250 of APFE031641575.1, forward strand.
CTAGTATTTGACTTGGATTATTGGCACATATTTCTAGACAAAATTGTTGATTTTGTAAACATTTCTGAAGAATGATTTATCCTAAGAAAAGTTGTTGGGTTTTCTCCCAAGATTGGGTTTCCCAGGGTAAAAATATTTTCTTTATTGTGCACGGTTGTCCTTTTATGATCTCCACTATTTCGGATGCATTTACTATTGAGATTTTATGAAGTGTAATTAATCAATGATAGTAGTGGCATAAATATTGGTTGAAGATCATTAGGAAATAATCATGTGGTTAAAAATTGTATCTATTGTACATCTTGTAGAAAATTCAACATTAACTAGGGAAAAAGTTCCTTAGGGAAGATGACATCAGCCCTATTAGGGAAAATCCAATGATGAAAAATGTTAAATTTAGAGTGTAAAATATCAATCAAGGTAAATTCAAACTATGCGAGCTTCAATGTTCATCAGAAGCTTGCCCTAATTGAACTCATCCCTCTGCCCTATCCCTTGTAGCTTGCCTTAAAGGGCTATATATCTATATCTATATCTATCTATCTATCTATCTATCTATATATATATATATATATATATAGAGAGAGAGAGAGAGAGAGGAGAGAGAGAGAGAGAGAGAGAGAGAGAGGGGGGAAAAGATAATGTTTTTATGTGTTTTTTACCATCACAACAGTTCTCAATTCCTTTCCCTACTTAGGAGATGGAGTCTTTAAGACCAAATTTAAGAAATATCAAATCTATGCTTGGATTAAGTGGAAAAACCATTGTTTTCACTTGACAAACCCTAGATATATTTTAATGAGGGGAAAAATTAAGTAGAGGAAATCTACTTGGGCTTTATGGAATTCAAGGAAAATAAGTTTAACATGCAATGATAAAACAATATTTTCCAATAGATATATGCATTTAGACATGGAACAAGAGGAAAACCCTGGTATGCATTCATCACAAGCAAAACCATTAAAAATCTGCAATTACACTTACAATTTTTTTAAGAAATAGCCTTCTTTCAATCCAAAAAAGACATCTCCAAGACACAAATTAGTCTCCAATATAAATAGATCCAAAAAATCACTTCTCCACAAGTAGCGAGTTAAAACAAAGCTAAGTCGAGATCTTTAAAGGAGGCTAAAATCCACAAGCAATAATGAAAAATAAGAATGGAGTGATCCTCTGCTTATATGAGTTCTATCACATCCATTAATTCGCCTAAAAGGCTTGTAACAAGTTTGATTTTGAGTAAACATGAAGTAAATGGGTTACAAGCCAGCCAAATAGCTCAATAAAATAAAATATACCACTAATTTCCCACATGTGTGAGTTGAAAACCCTCTCCAAGCATGACATCGTGCCCTTTTAAGGCTTATAAGGCTCCAAAAGTGTAAGATGAGGGCTAGATACATCTCCAACCATGTAAATCACCCTTGAATTGTGGAAGAGTCCTTAAATCAATCCTCAAAACATCTCCATGTGTCCAAAAGTCAGCTTTAGGTGCATTGCATCATCTCCATAGGTGCCATCAAGACGTCATGGTACAATCTCTCTCTAGCAAATGGGCTCCATGAGGTAGTACAAGCCCTTCCTAATAATCCTAGGGATGATCATAATCATTTGGACTTTGGACCAAGGCATGCCCATCAAATAGTGTCAAGGCCAACCTAGAGTGTACTGGGTATGTTGATTACATCATCAAGAATCTCTAATGCTAAGAAAAATGAGCTCAATGTTTCAGCATCTGGGGGAGCTATGAGGTAACAATCAACTGTCAGGATCATCAAAGTGCCCAACGCTATGGTGTGGGAGGGAAATGTTGCATCTACAAGGTCACCACTGTTCTCCAAAAGTTTAGAACAACCTAGGCATCATTTGGAGTAGGCATGGAATGAGTGTGCCATCAAGGCCTTTGCTTTTCTATAAATAACCACCTAGAAAAACCATCTCAAACTCAAGTGAAAATTGCCACCCATTAGAGACAATGACCATAAATGCATCATAGTGGACCATACTTAATTGTTAAGGGCATAATAATACTTCAAATTGGGATCACCTTCAAACGTCTAACTAGACCAAGTCCCTAAAGGTGTTCCCTATCCTGTTAAAGGTGGCTAGGTAATCAACCCTATTAGGTGATTCCAACCCCTAAGTGGAGGTCACATTTCCAAGGCCAACCCTTGATTCATAAGTTTTAGTGATAATAAAGGAAATGGAGGAGAAAGACTTCTTGGCTAGGTGCCACGGTCATGGAACTAGCTAATGGAGGTCAACATCCTAAGTGTATAGATGTAATGGAGGGAGAAATCTTGGAGGTGTGAGTTATTATTTTCCTCAAACTGCTTTTTCCACCCCTTTGCTGCGCCTTTTCCTTCTTTTTTGTAATACTTTGATATGGAGCATAGCTCAGGTGTCCAAGCTTTCTTTTTATGATATATCATTTATTTACCCCTTAAGGATGAGTTGGTTTCTCGCTCATCGGGGTTGGGACATGCAAAGGTTTATTTGAAGAGATGGAGCACCTGGTGCTCAGGAACCAGGTGATGGCTAATCAACAAGGTAGAGCTCATGCTATGATTTTTCCCATGTGTTAATTATGTCCCCACCATATTTTGCATTTTTACTTTCCTTTTTCTTTTATTGTGGTCATCTTATGCTTTTATCTTTCTTGTGGCTACATCAACCTCCAAGCCAAATTTTTTTGGCCCTAACTCAAGGATGTGGAGTGTCAAATCCTAATAAACCAATGACAGATAAACCAAAGGATGTATGTGAGATTAGGGAATGATGAAATGTGTTAAGTTTGGAATGTTTATGGACACACTACTTCAATCCAAATTTTGCAAGTGTCATTCTGTAGAAATTCCCACCTGTAGATCACTTGATAATGCAATAGACTAAAGCAAAATACTTGATCTACTTCTACAACCAATTTAGCAGAAGCTTAATCAAACATGAGAAACATCAATAAGAACACATTTAACTGATAATAAGGAATCAATCACACATAACACAGAAGAATTTACCCAGGGAAGGCCTCAACCTAAAACCCCAACTCTGTATTATCATACAAGTGGAAATATAGCCAGTATTACAAAAAGAATCAGCTTAAAAGCTATCCCACTCTCTCTGCAATACCTTTGTTGCTCATAGACAGTCAAAGGCCTCTATCTAACCTCTGGTCTACCCTCCAAGCCTCCTATTTCTTTGTGCAATTCTGATTGGGGTCTAGTGCAGCCACTTGTGTGAATTGGCCTCTTCACACACTCACTAACCTCTGATCCAAATACACAGTCCTGAAGGAGATAAATCCTTCTCCATGGATGAGCTTCCTTTATAGGAAAAAAATCATCCAACTGATAGTACATTTTCCATTCTCTGATCTCAACTGGGTCTCTGTCTGAACAGACATGCATGAGTTATTCATGAGAGAATCTTCAGTTATCTGAAGTGCAATAGTTATATGCAAGCATGCATTAACTAACTGAACTCACATTCATTTAAACAACCTATTTAAATCAATCTAACTGAACTTGACTCAGTTAATTGAGACAACTAATTACAACTCAATATTACAACTCATCATTATCTCTTTAACTGATGGATAAATTCCTCAATTAATAGATAAACTGTTGCATGTCCTCACATAAACTTCAAGTTTGATTTTCCTTAACTAATTAACTCAATATGAATTAATTAATTAATTTACAAACTGTTGTTAATATCAAATTCGAATTTTACTTCCTATTTTTAGTCCAAGGACTGACTTAAATAGGAATCCATCCTGAACTGCTAAATAGAATGTTATTTTTAGCACTTCCATTTTTCATTCCCTGTTGCTCAATCCAACACTGGTACTCAAACTGCTATTTTTAGCATTTTGTTTTTCCATTTTCAACATTCCCTCTCAACAAGAAAGGCATTCAACTCGAACCCGATCTTGTACCTCTGGAATTTTCTACATGCAACACTCCTACCAAGTGTGGTTGCTCTAGCAACTCTAGAAACAAAAAAAAACTACCAACTGACCTCTTTGTTGGGCTAGAAATATACTCTGATGCTGAAGCTCTACCTATTGTTGACAAGTGCTCCCTTTCTAACCTCTGAGTTGCTACAACACTCCATGCATATCACACCGTTGCACACCTCTCTGTGCCATCTTGCACTAGTGCAACAGTCATGTGCCTCTCGCATTGTTGCAGCCTGCTAGCTCTACATAGTCCTAGGACTCCTACACTGTAGCTCTCTCTGCCGCTCCATCTACATTTGTCTCTACCCAATCAGCCAGTCCTGCTACTCCTCATCGGGGCTCCTGTAGCAAAGTCGAATCAAAGAGGTTGGGTACCTCAAGGATCCTGCCCGTATTCCAGCCTTCTTGGGACAATCACTCCACATTACCCCACCTCCTACCTAGAGGTATGTATGCATGTGATCCCTCTGCCTACCTGGCTTGAAATTTCACCCTACTAGAGGTCTCTACATGAGTAGATGTCTCTACTCAATCTCCTCTTAGCTTCCCCTGTTGTGGATGCTCCACAACCTCCTGAAGTTGCTACGCCAATAGTGGCTCCTCCACAATTGTCTGAGACTTCTTCTGGCGCTGCATGTTGAGAGGTAATATACTCTCCCTCTCAACCACCAAGTCTCCATCAGTTGCCTTGCTGCTCAAGGATTTTCATGCTTCTTGAACCTCAAGAGCATACAGGTTCTTAACCCATGAACTAATCTGCTTCACCTATCTAGTGATGATGTGTCTAAGGAAAACCTTTCCCTTACTGAAGACTACATCATAGTCTTCATCTTCCAGCATCACAATCGACACCAAGTTTCTCTTCAGTCTTGGTACATACTTGACATCGGTCAAGGTAAGGCAAGCTCCATGCTCCCTTTGAAAATTAACCGTTCCTACACTTGAGACACTGAACTTTTATTCATTACCCATTTCTATGAGTATCTGAAGATCTTTCTCCTCTAAAGTACTGAACAAAATATTGTCATCGGTCATGTGGAAATAAGCTCCACTGTCAAGAAACCAACCATTTCCCACCATGGATGAAACCATGCATGCGAAGAGTGTGAAATCCAACTCGAACTGTGAAGCAAGTGCCTCACCTTTAGATCCTTCCCTAGATCCCTCCTTGGATTTCCTTTGTGGACAATTTGTAGCAAAATGGCCCACCTCATGACAATGAAAGAATCACTCTTTATATTTGTCAAACTTCTTCCCACCATGGGAAGAACTGGATTTGGAAAGAGAAACCTTCTGCTTCCCCTTCTTCGCTTTACTCGCTAAGGCACAATTTTCTTCATCCTCCATGGATGAAGAACCATCTTTGATTCTTCTTCATATCTCCTCCTGCATCAAATCTGACCAAAGTCATTCCCAATCTAGTAGTTTCTCTCTTCCATTAACCGAGTCCTAGTAGCTATGCCAACTCTTAGGAAGACTGAGGAGTGCAAGACTCACCATGTCATCATCAGCTGTCATGATCCCTACACTTCCAAGCTCATCCCTGCATGAGGTGAGCTTGTTCAAATACATAGAGATCGTGTCACCCTTTTCACACTTGATATTTCAAAGTTTTTCCTTCAGTGCCAACTTCCTCTGATCACTGCTATTCTGATAAAGATCTTTCAATGTTTTCCACATCGAAAACGAAGTCTCCTTCCCATGGATGCTCGAGACAATGTGATCTTGAAATCCCTCTAGGAGGATTCTCCTTGCTCTAGCCACACACATTTTCCATTCCACCAATTGAGTAGCATCAATTGGCTTCTGGACTTCTTGATCAATGAAGTCTTTTAGACCATTATCTTCTAATACTACCTCCATGCGATCCTTCTAGGCTATATATTTCAAACTTCCATCAAGGGCATATTCGAGTCTCGAACCACTGAACACCATCGGTGAAATAGATGTGATAAGAACTCAATTCAATATTCAAAAACCACAAACTTCAACTTATCCCTTCTTGTATATTGTTCTTCCTTGATCACCTGTGCTCTGATACCATGTAGAAATTCCCATCTGTAGATCCCTGATAATGCAATAGACTTGTTACACTAAAATTTGTCACCATGACTATCTGCAGTTAGTATGGCTCCATCAACAGTCATACTATCCTCCTTGTCAAGCCTTATACCTCTGCTCTCCATGTCAAACTTCAAGAAAAAGAGAAAGTCATTAAAAAACATGTTTATCTCTGGGTACGCAGGTTCTCTCTACCTTGCCTGCGTGTACGCATCC
>APFE031641578.1:0-10348 GCA_000404065.3 Pinus taeda
ACTCCTATATATAGAAAGGAGGTCTTTTCATTTTGTATCATCCAAGAATTGTTCATTTATGTAATGTAAAGGAGGTTGCCCCCTCGAAGAGGCTGAATTCTAAGTCGTTGATCTATCTTTTCTATCTTTTCTTGAGCTGGTTTCATAACATCCCAACTCCTATCTGCCTCACAAAAACCCCAGCGTCAACCTCTAGGGACTGCATCAGCCCTTTTTGGCCCAACATCTGCCCAGCATCACACTGGCTTGCCCGACGTCAGCCTCTGGAGACCCTACGTTAGCCCTTAGAGCCTCTGCGTCACCCACGCTGGCTCTCTGAGGCACTACGCAACTCCTGGCTGGCTCTGCATCCCTCTCTCTCGGCTTCTGCGTTGATCCTCCTGGTACTATCTTTGCCTCTCTGCTTCTATATTCACTGCACCTCAACTGCAATCTCTGATCACTCTTTCGACTTCCTCAGCAAACCCTGCCCCAGAAAATCGAAATCTTGATCAATTCGGTGCGTTCTCCAAGTGACCCTCAAATCCCCTCTTATACTTTTCTCGTTAACAATTCAACGGTCGGGATTAAGTCCCTAATCAACGGCTAAGATTAATTCTGGTTTGATCCATGACTTTTGGACCATTCTAACACAGTTTTATATTAATACACATTAATATTTTATTTTCCCTAAGTTTAGACTTAGGGACTCCATTAAAAATATTAATTATTTTAATATCTCTCAAACTGTTTAAAATCTGCCCAAACCATTTCTGGGTATTGGAGATCTCATGTGCTTTAACCTCTCCACCAATTTTCGTGGCTAAAGCACATCCGACGCTACCCCAAATCAACACTCCCTCTTAGCGAGGATTGTGCTCTAGTAATACTCTTCACTGAGCATCACCCTAATCATCCAACATCGATCCCTGTGCTGATGCTAGGCCTGCTACCCAACCTCCTCTGCACTGTTGCATCGGATACTGCTACCCATGGCCCTGCCACTGCCACTGCTGCATCTGTACGGCAGCCCCTCTCATTATGTTGCATTGGGTTACCCATAGCACTGCCATTGCTAACTACTGCACTGCAACTCAATTACTGAGAAGTAACTGATCTTCCAACTTTGACATCTCTGTCAGGCTAGAGACACCCTCGATGCTGAAACTCCCTCTGTCACTAACAAGTGCTCCCTCTCTGACCTCTGTGTTGCTGCAACAACTCCATGCATCTCGCACTGTTACCTCACGTTGTCTTGGGACTCTTGCACTGTAGCCCTCTCTGTCACTTCATCTGCATCCATCTCTACCAACATCTGCCAGTCCTACTACTCCTGTTCAGGGCTCTCGTAGCAAGGTATAATCCAAGAGTTTGGGTACCTCGAGGATCCTGCCCCTCATCGCCTGTAATTTGTCTAACTATAGCTCAATGTCTCCCCATTTTTCGCTGCAGCGGTATGTGAGCACTCATGGCACAGTGATCATGTGTCTCCACTTTCTTCTCCGCCCTTGCTAGCGCAACCTTGGTCTCGGAAGCCTCTCCTTTGCTCTTCTTCTTCGGACACTAGCTCACATATTGACTGCATGCAGGATTGTTCTCACCATCAACTCTAGATCTGGTGTGGCCCCTATGGAAGTCAACTAATCTTGGATCTCCTTCAATCGACCGAGGAAGGTGTCGCTATGTTCTCCCTTCTGCATATGGTATGACCGCAACTAATTTTCTAGTATCATCTTCCTCTGCACGTAAGTATGCTAATACAACTTCTTTAGGGCCTCTCACATCTCATTTGTCGTATTCTTGTCGGCAATGTGTGGTACTACACGGTCCTTGACCCCATCAAGGATGATGCTCTTGGCCCTCACCATTCCATCCTCGTACTTATCGTTATCAACCGGGTCAACTAGGACCGCTATTGTCCTCAAGGCGAATTGCTTGAGACGGTTCCTGTCTAGAACGAATAAGATTCTGGCCTTCCAGACTACGAAGTTTGAGGCTCCACCCAGTTTGTCCTTGTCTCTTACCCCGTTCACTTCCATCTCATTGCTCCTCTACTTCCCCCCTGGAAGTTCTTGGTGTGACTCCCTCTAAGCCTCGATTTCCCTTCTGGAAACCCTTCTGCCAATGTCGAGATGCCCCCACTGTGATGAATAAGAGGGTTTGCACCTATTAGAAAGAGATTGTCCACATAGAGTACCAAGATGAGAAGTCTATCCTTCTCAACCTTAAAGTAAAGTTTCGGATCAACTTCACTTCTTGTAAATCCCAACTTCTTCAAATAGCTATTGAACCTTTCATAGCAATCCTGGGGTGTTTGCTTCAACCCATAGAGGGATTTCTTCAACCTGCATACATGTGTCTGACGATCTTGGATTTTAAACCCGTTAGGTTGTTCCACATAGACTTCCTCCTTAAGTGAACCATTCAAGAAGGCAATCTTGACATCCATCTAGTGTAGATTCCATCCTTGCAAGGCAGCGAGGGCTAGAATCGAACGGGAGGTGGTGTAGCGATCAACGGGTGCAAATATCTCATCATAATCTACACCTTCATTTTGAGAGAAGCCTCGAGCAACAAATCTGGCCTTGAACTTCTCAACACTTCCATTAGCACCATGTTTGATCTTGTAGAGCCATTTAGCGATGACAACAGATGGTGACAACAGATTTGTCATGGGGTCTAGGGACCACATCCCAGACATCATTCTTCATAATTGACTCGTACTCTTCATTCATAGCATCCTTCCATACTTGTTGCTTCGCAGCTTCTTCAAATGAGCAAGGTTCAGACTGAATAATGGTGCTTGTTGTCGCACAAAGTGTCTAGGCACCGCGACAACGCTCAGAGTAAGGGTTGTCACTCTAATACTTACTCCGTTTAGACTCTCTCCTAGACAAGTCAAGGGGGGTAGTCCCTAAGGTAAATGAATGAGAATATCCTATGGAACACAGGGTCTAGGAGACTTAAAGATGGACAACTTGACAAATGTAAATGAGTCTTGGTTAATTAAAATGAATAAATTAAACATTAATACAACCAAGACACAATCACAAGATAGAAATGATTATAGACTAATGTCTTAATATTCAATTAACCATAACTAAATGAGAACAAGTTACCCAGAGCAATTTATAATGTGGCGAAGGTGACAATCATGAACGATTAAATGTAAACGCCCAAAACTACAATATATTCTAGCAATTAAATCCCATGAATTATGAAAATTAAATGCTAAGCAATGATTCTAGATTAAAAATGGTTTTCTTCAATAACCCAAATCTAGAATTAATTATCTTTCTCCTATAGCCAATATAATTTTCAAAAAACATTAATCGGACTTGCCAATAGAGAAATCAAAATTTTACACTTAACACCAATAACACCAAGGAACTTTAAAATTGAATGTTAATTATCCCTTAGGCACTCAATTTAATGTGGTAAATGAAGAAATTAAATTTTTTATGTGACAAAAGTAGATCAAAAGGGTTAATAAATTGAAATTTTAATGGGCCATAGGCCACATTAAAAATTTTAATGTGAAAGCACAAATCCTCTTTTAATTTAATTTCTTAGCCATTCTAAGGTCACAAAAATGAAGATTTTTGAAACTTTTTAGATTTTTTAAATGTGTTTTAAATTTTTTTAATGTTTTTTAAATTTTTTTTATAGAATCAAAATAATAAAAAATCAAAACACGAAGGAATAAAAAAAAATCACAAGAGGTAAACCAATCGAAATAGTCATAAAATAAATTTTAACTAACGCAAATAATACAAATCAAATTTAAAAATAAAATAAAATCAAAAAATCAAAATGAAACTAACTAAAATAAAAAATAAAAAAGTAAAAAGTAAAAATAAAAGGAATTCAATTGAAGCCCAAAACTAAAGTAAAAATTAAAAAAAAAAGATCAAAACCTAGTTCATAACCAACAAAGGGAAAAATAAAAAATAAAAAAAGAAAACGAAGTCGAATTTATCTAACTCTAACGCGTACATAAAATACAAAAGCAATAAATAAAAGAAAAATTTGAAATGTCTTGTTTTTGTTGTGCAGGTCAAGAATGAGGTGGAGAGGAGCTCGATGGGCAGAGGCGAGGGTTTCGACGGCAATTAGGAGAACGCGGAACGGAGGAGATGATAGCGCAAAGAGAAGTGCGAGTTGTGGAGAAGGATAAGACAGCGGATAGGGAGGCCACAACAGCAGAGCTAGGACGCGGAGCTGCAGTCTCACGTAGAGGAGAGATGCCAGTGTGGGCAAGAGTTTTGGCAGCCGGTTTGCAGTAGAAAATGAAGATGCGCAAAGGGATAAGGAGGAAAGAGAAGTCGTGGAGAGGGCTGCGGAGTAGGGATAAGGAGGAGATCCCTGTAGGCAGCAAAAAAATATAGGAGAAAGGAGGACGCAGGTGAAGGGAGGAGGAATAGCGATTTTGCAGTTCAATGGAGGAGAGGGCAGTGTTAAGGAACTTGAAGTAGCAAAAACACAAGGAAACAGAGGACGAATAGGGCTTGGAAAGGAGTAGAAAACATAGAGGAAAAGGAAAAACGCAAGCAACAAGTGAAGGTTGGAGTAATGGAGGGATAAGGGTTTTCTAAAAAAATCGAAATTTTGCAACAACCCCAAAATTCCAGGTAGCAAATCGAAAAAACCAATCAGCAAAGAAATGGTAGCCCAAAAACTCTTTAAAACATTTCCAGTATACTTTGTTTCAGATATCATTGAAACCCTCATAAAAATTTCTAAATTTAAAATTTTGAAATCCTTCGACTGCAAAAATAATTTGAATAATATCCCTAGAAAAGTATATTGATAAACCCTAGAGATCCAGATCTTACCCTCCAGGGCCTAGATTTGGACTCTGCACAAATTTCCTCCTCAGATTTGTCGTTGCACAACAAGAAGAAAACACTGAAACTATATATATTATGATAAAAAGTAAAACCCAAGTCAAAAAACCAAAAAAAAATTACGGGTCTATGCACAAGAATGGTAGATCTACCAGATCTGATGAGTATGAGTCCAACTCCGCTCCCACATCTGATAATCTAAGGCTCTCAACAGCGAGATCTATCAATTTCCCACACAAAAATCAATTTTTTAAATTTTAAGGAAGTGCTAACTCGAAACCCTTCGTGCATCACCAACAAAAATCTTATGATAAGCCCAAGATTACTTTTACTAGGCTCTTCAGAAAAAACAAATCGGGAGTTGGCCGGTCCAACTGAAACTTCCCCTAATGCCCGAGGATCCAAAATCAAGATTTACTTTCAAAACTCGATCCAGCCATTAAAAATAGAGCGAGAAAATAAAATAAAATTCAGAGAAATAGAGATACCTATTATTTCGTTCAAAATTTAGATTATTATTCAAACCCGAGCAACTGAGCAAGATACCTATACTCAAATCACTCTTTAGAAACTATCATCAATGATTTTAGAAAAATTATGCATGAAAACAACACATCTTATAGTGTTCCCATGAAGCGTAACACCAGAAAAACTTAACCCCAAAGTCTTTCTTTATTATCCAGAAAAATTATTACACAAGACCTTTTCGCTAAGCACACGACTCAAAAGTCGGATCAATCGACTGACAAATGACTTCCTATTTAAAAATAAATCCTGCAACAACTAGTTCGAGTGATCCTCGTCAAAGCAAGCTCGACTGTTGATGAAGATTAAAATTTCTTTTAATCTCATCCATCGAAATATTTAATTCTTGAAGAAATTCGAATTTTTCAATTAAATGCATTTTAATTAACTCAAAAATTAAATTTTTGAGTTAATTTCCCCAAAAATTTGACTTTGACTTAACCACAGGGATCAAAGGTTTAAAATTTATCAAAATAATTAATTTACTTTAACCTGGGAACTTTTAAAATTTAATTTTTAAGGACCGACAAATTTTGTCTTTAGAGAATTTATATTTACCTAAGACATAAAATTAATTTAATTTGTCTTAGGATTTTAATTAATTTATGGCCATAAAATTTAATTAATTAACCTATGAAGGGATAAATTATTTTTCCAACCCTCAAGACACTTTACATTATGATTTTCATATTTTTTACATCATAAATGGGAAAGCCCATTTGTAATAGACCCTCACAAACTATCCATTTCTGTGACACAAACATAATCTAGCAGACCAATCAATTTGTAATAAAAGAACCTAACCAAATAGCTAGGATTATTCCCAAATTGCTTTTACATAGACTCGATCTAGAACACTAGGATTCGCCTAAGATCCTAGCGACAAATATCATTCCATCTTTGGGGTAATATTGGAGGAAAACTCCGTCGACCATTCGAGAATGGATCAGTGAGACAAAAAATCTCCTAGAATGGAGATCGTCACTAGAAAAGTAGATTTACCTAGGTCGTTACATACATGACACATATCTGCTAAGACTATTTACATTATACACATGTAGAAAGGGTTTACATGACATCTTGGAAGTCACGCTGATGATTATAGCTAAACGACACAGACACATCAATCAAGTGCTATCCCTTTTGCGAAAAAGGGGGTGTACTACTATAGGTCGTTGACACGTAGTGGTCAACATCTGGCTCTACTCGGGGACACATTGTTGCACTGGAGGAATGTGAGAATCCAGAATCTGCATCCATGCAACACACATTGGAAGTAGCGTCCATTCGAAAATCACCATATAACATTAAGCACAGGAAAGATATAAGCTCTTCATTTATGAATTATCCTAATAACATGAAAAACATCTACCTGCAAAAATAAAACACTGAAATAAAAGGGTGTAGGGTTAGGAATACACTACAAAGGATGCCCCATGGCATCAGATGTGTTCAATATAGTGCATACTGAGTATTTGTCTGCTTTCAAGTAAATATGTCGGTTGTTTCTCGGATGTGCCATGTCCAATCCTGCACATGGTAGGACTTTTTGCTATCCGAAAATCAAGCTGCTTGCGGCCATCAGATGCATCAAACTGCTTTCTTATTCTCTTTCTCTTGCTCTTTTTCTTTGTGGCACGCTATATCACTGATGATGTGGAACATTCTACTTGAAAACCCTCAGATTAAGTATGTAAGATATGCATGACATGTCTTTCCTCATTCTGCATCTACTCTATCAAGAATGATGGATCAATCTCACAGGTGTCATGAGTTATAACTTGATCTTTTTTAATTTCTTTTTTGATCATGTCATTCTTAGTTAAATCTTCGTTAATGGAATTAGCTTCTTTCTCGGGATATTCACAACAAGGCGAGACCTATGATTTCCTCTCTTCCGGCCTCTTATGTAATGAACTCATATCTCTAGCATGTTTTACTATTAACTTTGCTTGATTGAGTTCAGTTTTCACGAATCTTTCTTGCAAAGTGACATGATTAGCTTGCATAGTCGCTATTAGATTCTGAATAATAGACATTTGATTAGAATGATTAACTTCCATTATTTTACTCTGTTTTCGATGATATCTATTCCATCTGTATTTATGACACATGGTACCTGCTTTTTCTCTATGGCCAACAATCTGTTCTGAAGAGATATCTGATCAACTTCCATGTCTTTTATAATTTATCATTCTTTGCTTTCATGGCCATGAAGCATTTTTGCATATAGTTTATCTCTTTCTTATGATTTGCTTGCATGGTAGCTAACTGATTATTATAATCGAATCTCATGATGGTCATTTCTTCATCCATAGTTGACAATTGGTTCTGAATCAAACTTATTTCTTCTTTGATAACTTGCTTCCATGGGAGTTACTTGATTTGAATGATTGAATTCCATGATTGTCATCTTTTCCTCTAGGGCTAATAACCTGCTTTGCATAGAATTAATTTCTCTGGCATGATCAGTTGTTAATGTTGCTTGATTAAGTTCCATATCTTTAATAAGTTGAGCCTGATTAAGTTGCTTACTTGAGGCTGATTTCATTGTATGTCTTTAACCATTTGAATTAACTCCTTGAAATCATTTTCAACTTCTATAATTCCCTTTACTTCAGCGTTCACTTTGACTTTGTCTTTATCTCCATATCTATCTTCAAAGGCATCAATGATTTATTGCAGAGAATCAAAATTGTTATTAGGGAAATTAACAAACCAACCTAAATCATCTCCAGATAAGATAAGAATGAAAATCTTCATGTTCACATCTTCATATTTAGAATATGGGAGACGCTTATACAGAGGCTGACATTCTGAAGGTGAGTTTCGGCAATAAAAGCATTGTTACCTTGAAAAGGAGGAAATTCATCGATGGCTTCACCAAAAAAAGAAGGATAACCATACGGATCTCTCTGAATATTAGTAAAATGACAAGGAGCAAACAAGTCATAATCCATGGTGACTTGTTTAACGGGAAAAAGATGGGTCAAATGGATATCAGAGATAGAGATCCCTGCTCAAGAAAATCGAAACATCTACAAAAAGTGAGCTTCTAACAGAAATTCTTTTAAGAAATGGAAGAAGTGGAGTCGCCACTTGAGCATGAATCTCTCACAAAGTTTCCAAAGGCGAAATCGAAAAGTTAGTGGATGGTGGCAGATGGATATTTAGGGAGGGCTCCTTGTCTGGGATTAAATGAATGAATAAATGGAGTTGCCACCCAAACAGGAAACCAACTAGAATGTCCAGATGCAGAAAGTGAAGATGAAAGGATTAGATGAGAGATGATGAGAGTGAGGATGAAGAGACAAATTGACATGAGAAAAATGAGATGAAATGTCGTAAAGCCAAGGTCCAATAAATAGGTCCTTGGTGGCAATCCCAAGAAGTGTTGGCTTTGTCGGCTAGAATGAGAGATAAGAAATGAGAAGGATGATGAGGAAATGTCGATGAAACACCGAGAATAAAATATCCCCAGCAACGGCGCCAAAAAATGTTGTGCCATTTGACGGGCTAATGAATGGCGAAAAAGATTAGATGATTAGAAAAATGTCATGAGTACCAAGGACAGAAAAATCTCTATCCCTAGAAACGGCCCCAAAAATTGTTGTCGCACAAAGTGTCTAGGTACCGCAACAACGCTCAAACAGTTGTCACTCTAATCCTTAGTCACTTCGTTTAGACTCTCTCCTATACAAGTCAAGGGGGGTAGTCCATAAGGTGAATGAATGAGAATAGCCTGTGGAACACAGGCTCTAGGAGACTTAAAGATGGACAACTTGACGAATGTAAATGAGCCCAGGTTAATTGAGATGAATAGATTAAACACTAATACAACCAAGACACAATCACAAGATAGAAATGATTATAGACCAATGCCTAAATATTCAATTGACCATAAACTAAATGAGAACAAGTTACCCAAAGCAATTTATAATGTGGCGAAGGTAACAATCATGAACGATTAAATGTAAACACCCAAAACTGCAATATATTCTAGCAATTAAATCCCATGAAGAATTATAAAAATTAAATGCTAAGCAATGATTCTACACTAAAAATGGTTTTCTTCAATAACCCAAATCTAGAATTAATTATCTTTCTCCTATATATAATTTTCAAAAAACATTAATCGCATTTCCCAATAGAGAAATCAATACCACAAAAATCAAAATTTTACACTACACCTTGACACCAAGGAACTTTAAAATTGAATGTTAATTATCCCTTAGGCAATCAATTTAATGTGTTAAATGAAGAAATTAAATTTTTAATGTGATAAAAATAAATCAAAAGGGTTAATAAATTGAAATTTTAAGGGGCCACAGGCCACATTAAAATTTTTAATGTGAAAGTGCAAATGCTCTTTTAATTTAATTCCTTAGCCATTCTAAAGTCACAAAAATGAAGATTTTTTAAACCTTTTAGATTTTTTAAATGTTTTCTTAAATTTTTAAATTTTTAGATTTTAAATGTTTTCTTTTTAGAATCAAAATAATAAAAAATCAAAACAACGAGCATAAAAAAATCAAAAGAAGTAAACAATCGAAATAGTCATAAAATAAAGTAAACTAACACAAATAATACAAATCAAATTTAAAATAAATAAAAAAATCAATAAAAAAAATCAAATTAAAACAAAATCAAAATGAAACTAACTAAAAAAAAAGAGTAAAAATAAAAGGAATTCGATTGAAGCCCAAAACTAAAGTAAAAATTTTAAAAAATAAGTTTAAAACCTAGTTCATAACTAACAAAGGGAAAAATAAAAAATAAAAAGAAAATGAAGTCGAATTTATCTAACCCTAACACGTACATAAAATACAAATGAAATAAATAAAAGAAAAAGTCGAAATATTTTGTTTTGTTGTGCAGGTCGAGAATGAGGCGGAGAGGAGCTCGATGGGCAGAGGCGAGGGTTTCGGCAGCGATTAGGAGAACGGGGAAGGGAAGAGATGATAGCGCAGAGAGAAGTGGAAGTTGTGGAGAAGGAT
>APFE031641579.1:0-14352 GCA_000404065.3 Pinus taeda
CGGTAACAGCTGACTTAAACGTGCTTCCCCTTGGCTCCTATGATATTCTCATTGGTATGGACTGGCTGGAAAAGCACTGGTCATTAGTGGATTGTAAGACCAAGATTATCTACTTTAGAGATCACCTTGGAAACAGAAAAGAAATGCAAGGAATTAAACGACCTGTGCAAGTTCGACCAATAACAGCAAACCAGCTTGTAAAATGTATTCGAAAAGGATGCCAGGTCTATGCCATCCAGGTGGGTTATGCAGACTCTAAGGATAAAACGGCTATTCTAAATAATATCCCTGTAATCCAAGAATTCACAGATGTTTTCCCAGAAGAAATTCCTGGGTTGCCCCCAAGAAGGAACATAGATTTTACCATTGAGTTGGTTCCAGGAGCGGCACCAGTGTCACGGGCACCATATAGAATGAGTGTACCCGAACTGACAAAATAAAAAATGCAGTTGCAAGAATTATTAGACAAGAATTATATACGTCCTAGTGTGTCCCCGTGGGGAGCCCCAGTGCTGTTTGTTAAGAAGAAGGACGGAACCTTCCGGATGTGCATTGATTACCGACAATTAAATAAGCTAACCATTAAGAATAAATATCCTTTACGACGGATCGACGAACTATTCGATCAAGTGAAAGGTGCGACGGTGTTCTCTAAGATTGATCTGCGTTCTGGTTACCATCAAATCCGAATTAAAGAAGAAGATATCGCTAAAACAACTTTTAGAACCAGATACGGTCATTATGAATTTGTGGTCTTGCCATTCGGACTTACCAATTCCCCCGCAATGTTCATGTGTTTAATGAACATTATTTTTCATCACTATTTGGACATATTTGTACTGATATTTATTGATGATATATTAGTATATTCTCGCACCATGGAGGAGCATCATGAACATCTTAGAAAGGTGTTACAGACCCTTCGGGAATACCAACTGTACGCAAAGTTTAGTAAGTGTGATTTATTTAAAGAAGAAATCCAATATTTGGGACATGTAATTACCAAGGAAGGGATCGTTGTGGACCCAGAGAAGATAAAGGCCATAATGGATTGGCCTGTACCAAAAGATGTGGCAGATGTTCGATCTTTTATGGGACTGGCTGGATATTATAGGAGGTTTGTAGAAGGTTTTTCTAGAGTAGCATTTCCCATTACCTCATTACAGAAAAAGGGGAAAGCATTCCATTGGACCCCAAACTGCTAGAAAAGTTTTGAACAATTGAAACACTTGCTCACCACAGCACCTATTTTGAGGATAGCTGATCCTGATAAGGATTACGTGGTATGTACGGATGCGAGCAAAGAAGGAGTAGGTGGAGTTTTAATGCAAGAAGGCAAGGTGGTTGTGTACGAGTCCTGGAAATTAAAGGAGCATGAACATAAATATTCTGCTTATGATTGAGAATTGACTGCCATCATCCATGCCTTAAAAATGTGGCGACATTATCTTGTGGGCAGGAAATTTTTGCTGCTCACTGATCATCATAGTTTGACCAACTATTTCAGCCAGCCTACCTTAAACGCTAGACAAGCACGGGGGGTGGACTTCCTGAGCGGCTTTGATTTCGAGATAAAACATTTGCAAGGGAAAGAAAACCGAGTGGCAGATGCCTTAAGTCGGAAAATACAACATTTGTGTGAAATGTCCGTTAGTGGGTGGAAGAGTCCCATTTTGGAAATGGTTAAGGAAACCGCAAGTCAAGATGTTGAATATCAGTAGTTAAAACTGCAGCTACAGCAATCTGCTAATTTGGCAGGCCAACCAGATTATGAGTTAGATGATGCGGGAATGATATATTTCCAGAAAAGATTATATTTACCCAACCAAGATAAAATTAAAAATATGATTATGGATGAATTCCATGTCAACCATTATGCGGGACACCTGGGATACCAGAAAATGATTACTGCCATCCGAAAAGATTACTTTTGGCCAGGAATGAAGAAGAACATTGCTGAGTATTTGGCACGATGTTTAGAATGCCAGCAGATTAAATCAGAACACCAGCATCCAGCGGGATTATTGCAACCATTACCTATTCCGGAATGGAAATGGGAAATCATTTCCATGGATTTCATCACAGGGTTACCTAAGTCAAAAAGGAACAATGATTCCATTATCGTGGTATTAGATAAGCTAAGAAAAGCTGCGCATTTTATACCGGTACATTCCACGTATAAAGCTACACAAATTGCTCATGTTCTTATGCTGAATGTGTTTAAGCTTCATGGACTTCCATAAACGATAATTTCCGATCGCGATGTGAAGTTCACATCAGCCTTTTGGAGAACACTATTCGCTGATTTGGGAACCCAACTAAATTTCAGCACAGTATACCATCCTCAGACCGATGGAAAAACAGAACGAGTAAACCAAGTGGTGGAAGATATGCTACGGGCATACGTTATGCAACAACCCATGCTGTGGGAAGAATATCTTCATCTGGTAGAATTCGCGTATAATAATGGGTATCACACCTCTACACAAATGAGCCCATTTGAGGTTATCTACGATGAGAAATGCCGTACACCCTCTAGCTGGGGAGGACCCGAAGATAAACTAAGTTTGGGACCTGAGATGCTTAAAGAAATGGAAGATATGGTGAAAAGAGTGTGCGTAAATTTGAAGGCTGCTCAAGACAGACAGAAAAATTTTGCTGATCTGAAAAGAAGATTTAAGGAGTACCAAGTTGGGGACCATGTTTATATCAGAATTCAGGCTAAAAGAAGTACCTTATAATGGAGCGGGTGTGCCAAATTGGCACCCCGATACTGTGGACCCTTCCAAATCCTGGCTAGGATTGGACCAGTGGCATACCAGCTTGCCTTGCCTAGTCACATTCGAGTTCACAACGTGTTCCATGTTTCGGTACTGAAGAAATATGTTTATTACCCTTAGCATGTGATCCAATGGCAGGATATTCAGGTAGTAACTATTGCTACAGTAAGACTGTTGAAATTAATATTCAAAGAAAAACTAACTTTAGAAATTGTGCAATGCAGGTCGAACCGGAAGGAGAGGATCTGGTCGAACCTCTGAACATCCTCGACCGGAGAGAAATGAAGCTGCAGAAACGAGTTATTATCCAAGTGAAGATCTAGTGGCGACACTATGGACCTGAGGAAGCCACTTGGGAGGATGTAGAGCTAATGAAAAGAACTTATCCAGCTCTCTTCATGGTTAAAATACACCGAGACGGTGTCCAATCGCAGGGGGAGGAGATGTAATGACTCGGTAATTTATGTGAATAAATTTTTTGTTTTACCATTGTAAGTAATTATTGAACAGAAATCAATATCTTTTTGTGAAAAAAAAATGAATTGAATATTATTAATTCAAAACTGAGTACAAATTGAATGGTTACACATAATAACTTCTATGAGGAAGTTATTCTCTTTTCTTGCCACATGATAAATGAAAAAAAAAAATAGTTGTTAACAGGGAAAATCCCTAACTGTTTCTCCTACTCCCATAGAAAAGGGAAAAGGAAAAGGACCCGGGTTGTTAAGGAACAAACGGGGAGAAGAAGGAAGAAAAGAGGGTGTTAAGTCTGGTAGGGACCAGATAGCACAGGCACAGGTGGTGCAATATCTTGCTGAAGACAGCGGTCTGGCAAGAGGGCTTGGGGGGAGACTTAGTCTGGTGGACTGGTCTCATGGTTGGGAGAAGAACAAGCATAAAGGTATTATCCTTTAATCTAGAACAACGCTGAAGACTATAGAATAACGGTGCAGGTCAGTACAGTTATCATTTTATATTATGATCTGCGGTATAATCGTGTTTTTAAAGATATTATTTGGACTGTAGGTCAGAGTATTAATATGACAAATAGTCTTAATATGTTCAAGAAAAACAATATACAGATGCTACAGTAAGAAAACCAATGAAAAGTATACATGTACATATGTATAAGCAACACTATGAATCATTAAACGAAGTCTAATGAAAAGTATACATGTGTATATATATATATATCAGAACACAATGATTCATTAAACAAAATCTGAGGTGGAGCTGAGCATGAGTAACTTAGAATCTGAATAGAATGTTACACAGATTCGGTGGAGTCTCTGTAGCACGGAATTCAAAAGAACTAAATATAAACCCTACCTTGTTGGGTAGGGGTGACATAAATCAGAGACAGAGTCTCTGTAAATGAAAGAAAAGAACCGAATATAAGAATCAACTTATGAGTTGCATTCGATAGAAGAAATGTAATCATTAAAATAGCAGATTCGTAACATGTAAACAGTGATACAATAATTAAATAGGAAAAGACCCTGAGCGAATATTCAACCCAGACATGTACATATATTTATATTATGACAAGAAATGCTGGAAGCACGTGCGCATAGCCTGTGCATAGGGGTCAATTAATCAAGAAACACGGTGGAGCAACGACCATTGCTCTTGGTACGGTAAAGAAAACACAGTACCATGGTAATGACTATACTACTTTAAAAATGTCTAATCCTCGCATGGAATAGCATTACATGAATATAACAGTAGCATAACAAGAGTAACTGGAAACAATTACAGTATCATTACTTCAGGAAACAGAGTAACTGGAAATTCCACATGCGTATGAAGAAAATAGAGTCATGTTCACCAATACATTATAACCAAAAATCCAAAACAAAGGTGCAAATATGACAATGCCTCACGGCGCATCAACTAAGCCATCCACAGTGATGGTCGACCAAATATTTGTACAATAGAACACTGACAGAAAACCCAAATGAAAATAATACATTTCGAGTTTAGGCATATGCCTATGAGTTCTGTTCAGGCACGGTAAATACCGTTGCCACCCTGAAGGTCGCATCCTGGTTTCAAACACAGGACGGCGCCCTCAGGTGAATAGGTCACAAGGGTTCAACCTCCAACGGAGCAACGGAGAAATCGCCTGATAGAAAAAGGGCAAATCAACTTCAACCCAATATCAAATGCAATTATAAATCCTACGCTACAAGGGTGTAGGCTTACCTGAGGAGCAGCTTCCAGAAATTGAGCTTGAGCCGCATAGAAAGTCCCTCGAACTCTGTCAACCAAATCATGCACATGAGTTAATGGTAACAGTAGGCGATTCCAAAACAAAATCAATAGCTGTACAATTTCTTATTGAAAACAAAAAGGATTACCTGCAAAGTTTCAAGTAGAATGGCGTGCTAAGAATAGTTACAGACTCTGGAGCATATCTGCGAACCAGGCGCCACCATTGGAGACGGCGACGAGGAGCAGAGGAGTATAGAATAGGAGACAGAACGATTAACCACGGAAATGAAACCAAATGATAATATAAAGCGAAACCCTAGAGCCACCTCACAACTGGCAGTTGGCCTGACCGTCCGATCAAGGAAGGGCGATATCTGTCGTCGATCAGATCTGTGATCCCGAGGAGTCCCTTGCAGGACCATGTCATTTATTACCTCCTCCAGCGAGCTCAGTTACCGCAATCCAGGTCGATGAGGAGAAATCCCAAGGAAAGCCAGCTGTGTTCCTCTCTGTTCAGGAGAGTAAATGCGCGCAGGTAGGTGATCGTTGGCGGCAAAGGACGCTGGAAATGTCAGCCCTACGTCGCATCAGCAGGAAGGGTTTCAAGTTTGGGTATTAATAAACGCCCCCTCGACAGAGGTTATGGTATTAATGTATCACCATGGCCGTCAAGGGGTCTGCCACCTTAGAAGTTACCCTCCCTTAGCTGCATGGATGAATAGTTATAATAACATGCAGACATACCTGGTGTGGGTAAAACAATAATTACAATCAGAATATACGTGAAATCAACCAATTTTTTTTATTTTGCATAGTAAGTAGTGTGGGTTGTGACACACACAATATTCATATATTCCGTCTGACGCTCTCCCAACAAAGATACACGACCTTCAAAGATATTCAATCTGACGCTCTTTATATATTCCACTACAGACCGAACACACGACCATCATATCGTATATCGAGTGTTACGCTCTCCCAACAAAGACGTTGACGTTAGCAATAAAAACACTATCAGCTAACAATTGGGCATACCCATGGTTTTCGTCATCAAGAAAATCATCACATATTGGCTATTGTGAAATCCATTTGGAACGATGATGAAACGGCTAGGAAAGAAACGGCTTGAATTCAAAAAGACCGCTCATAAAAGAAAAATGTTACCTAAATTTAGAAAGTAGAATGTTAATTTTTAATTTTAATGACAGCTTGAAAAAAAAATAAACTAAATTTAAATAAGCAGTCCACAAAAATGCAAACCATTAAATTAAAAAAACACGAACCAAAATAATTAACCTTTAAATTTTAAAGAAAGGTAAAGTAAAAGATTAAAATTTAAATTTAAAAACATTGTTAATTGCTTCTCTTGGTGTTTCATCGCATGCAAATAGATAGTCGCGACGTCTATCATCCATTGTGAGCTTGGTGCGTAATCGTACTCCTCCATTGCGTCTGGAGGTTAAAAAATTGGCAATTTCAAAGTAAGAAAGACTGAACAGCTGATACCATTTTTAGTCTAATCTCACTCCTCCATTGTGTCTGGAGGTAAAAAAGATCAGACGAAACAGTTGATGACAAAGTAAAAAGTAAAAAATAAAAAATTACAAGTTAAATTTTAAAATACATTTATTTTTTTTTAAGTAAAAAAGGGGCAGTTTCAAAGTTAAAAAGACCGATTATTTAATTTCTTTTGTATTTCTTTTGTAGTAAAAATGATAATTTCAAAGTTAAAAAAGTAATAGTAATATTTAAAAACCTAATGTGCAAAATTGTTTTTTTCAAAGTGTACATAATATGCACAAAGTTAATTCTTAAATCTGAAATGTCAATCTTTATCTTAGTGAGTCACACTATCAGGCCTGGTTTCAATTCACACAATTACCAAAAAGTGGTGAAAGTAATTATACATAATTTTTTTGCTAAATAATAAAATTTCAAAATAAAATTTGAGGATAAGTTGGTAAAATAAGAAAAAGATTATTAAAATTCATATGGCTTACTACAACAGTTCACTAATAAAAAACTTTTAACTAATAAATAAAAATCATATAGATTAATATCATCTTCATTAATCTCATATGGATTAACTATCCTCTTCATTAGTAATAAAAAGTAATTATTTTGTATTTTTTTGTAAATACGTTAAGGTTGGAAAATTTGAATGATAAATATATAAATAAAATATTTATTTCAAAGTTTGAGAAGACCTATTTTTTTCAATATTTCTAAGAGCCTTGCAAAACTCTAGGAGTATGAAAAACCTAGCTACAAAATCACTAGGGATTTTTTAAGTACGAACCAATTAGTTATTCAATTAAAACAATCAGGGAAATCATAAGGAAACACACATTCGCTTTACCAATAAATATTTTAACATATAAAAATATATATTAATATATGTATCTATAAATTCACTAATTATAGTGAATTTATTATTAGATATTTGTATATATTGGACTATATATTAACCCCCACAAAATTGTTCCCCTTATTTAATATAACCTTTGACCACTTTGACCACTATAATATCTGATACAATATGCGCCCCTTAACGAGAAACCATTATGAATGTCAAAACACTAATATGACCCATAATCGCTAATTTACTATGATCACTCATACTCTTAGATAATTACAAACCCTTCCATAATTCAACCTCTAACCACTATTACTATAGAAAAACAATGACACTTGATAATTCTTAAGGCACTAACTCTAAAATTAATTAAACCATAGTGCACTATGATCTTTAAAACACAATGAATTCTAGAAACTATGACCCCTAGTAGAATTTACGATCATGACATTTTGATTCTTCAAATTTTACCACACACGTCAATTTTAATATCTAACATGAACTATAACATTAAAAATATAGTTTTTATGTACTTAAAGTGGCATAGCATCATAAAGTCGAATGAAGTGTAACTCCATATTCAATCCCATAAGAAAGGAATATAATAATTGTTGTGTATTTTGGAGATGATATTTTCATTATTGATATTGACCAAAAAATCACTTTTTGTGAGCCAACATATGGTAATAGTTTGATTATCGATATTGACCCAAAACACACTTTTCAACAGTCAACATATGGTAATGATCTTGACGAGTACTCACATTTCCCCCATTAGATGATATAGTGATGGTGTATATTTTGCAAATCATTTAAGGTCTTAATGTTGGTGTCCGAAGTTCATTTCAACTATTATTCCATCCATCAATTAGTATTAATCAAGTATAGATATGTTTGTTTCTATATTTAGTTATATGTATTTGAAAATTATAAAAATTCTAATTTTCTAAATTGTGTTTATATTACTGTGTTAAAATATATGTATTGTTAAATTAAGTTTTTGATATCTCAATTTTCTTTTCTTATTTCTAAATATTTCGTAATGAGAGAGTAATTTTGCATGAATAGGGAGAGTCTCTAACATTAAACTCACTATTCTACAATAAATTGGTGAAATGATCATGACGGGAAACATATACAACTAGGAAAAACACATTGGTGACATGCTGAATATGAACCGGTATGAATGTGAAAATTCTAATAAGTCCATTTGGTTCCCCTCTTTACTAATTTGGCTAGACAGGAAACAAACTTCACTATTTAGCCCTCCGAAAAACTTTAAAAATCTTCCAATAGATAGGGATTACCTCACCACATACAAAAAATGTTTCCTCCATCAGCTCATATTCAATTACCCCTATAAATAATCTAAGTTCAATATGTTGACTCTTTAGATGTAGACAAACAAGAGATTCTATATCAACCTACAATTGACCAAATATATATATGATCAGTTAATAATCTAACATAATATTCCTAATTCTACCACAAGCTTAAGAAGAACAAGGAGATATACTTTTACTCCTTCTAGATGTTGAACCACGAGAAGAAGGGGAAGCATAATAATACACGTCCATTTAAATTCGACCTCTTAGTACCTATGACATAATCTCACAAGAATATTGCAAGAGAAGACACATGGAGTTGAAAAACAATAGGGAGGTAAACATATACAATAAAGGGGAATGAAATATTTCTAGATATTCAACTAGAAGAACTATAACAACAATAGAGTCTACACTTAATTACATGAAATTTTCTTGAGGATACCCTCTAAAGGGTACGAAACAAAAGAAGCCTAGAAAATTAGAACAATTTCTAGAATAATGTATTGGGCCTAACGTCTTGCAGTTTCTTGGAAATGGAAAATATGTATTCATTGAAAGATTACCATAGAAAATGATGTTAGTTCAGCGAACACAGGAACATAAACAATGGACTCCAGAAAAACTCAACATAGAAGGAAGCTCATCATAGGCAGAGGACCAATGATAGTTGACTAAATGCAATAGGAAAAAAAACTTGAATATCGACTTGACTTTTCATTCACCCCATGTTACTATGATAACAATTATAGAAGAAAATGATGATCAAGATAAAACCCGATCCAAGCAGACTGATACTGGCAAAGTTCCATCCAAGCATTCTAGGTTTGATGAGAAATTAAGTTGGATAGTAACAATACTCAGCTATAAACAGAACAACATGAAATCAAGATTTGGCTGGAATGTTACAACTAGGAAATAGAACAACATAATATAAACATTCCAATAATAATTAATGATCCACCTATTGCAATCCAACAATTAGTACATGAGACGGTCAACCACACGTTATATATGACTATAATGATGCTAATTGCCATAGTTATAAGTTAATTATTAGGTTGATGGAAGATATTTAAACCCTATGGAATATGTTGGAACATTTATAGTAATATTGACATATTTCACTGCTAAAATTTTCCACTAAGATTCTTTGTTGTTGTTGAAATATGCATGCAATTTTATTTATTTTTATAAATAACCACAATATAATTTGTAATAAAGTTATAATTTAGTTAATTTCTATTTTTTTTAATCTATCAAATGTGATAGGAATAATAGGGTACCCATTTTGATGGTTATCATGGACTGAAATTTATTTTCACTTCCATCCATTTGATTTATATGGATTCTCTAGTTTGTCTTAATTTAATGTTAATATTTTGTTTTAACTTAAATTGGAAATAAATTACAATATAGATATTCCTATAATTATGCTCATAGTAAGAATAGATCTTCCATAGTTATAATTTAATTATTAGCTTGATTGTAGATATTTAAACCCCATGGAATATGTTGGAATATTCATGGTAATACTGACATATCAATGATAAGATTTCTATAAAAATTAGGTATACTCTATTAATTAAATTATCTCAAATTAGTTAATTTAAGAAAATGACATATCAACACATGATATTGGGAATGTGGTATTTCTAAGCCATGGTAATGTAAGACGAAATGTTTAGAATTAAAGGAATTCCATAACAATAGTGGGGTGAAACTACATGGATAAACACATTTCCATATATTATATGTTTTTATATATTATATAACTCCAATAATAATAATACTAAATATATAGTTTAGTTAACTTTTATGAATTTTGTAATCTTTGTTAATGCAATAGGCATAATGGGTTTAGTGTTTTGATTCTTATCATAGATTGATGACTATAGAAATTTTCCATCCATTTAATTATATGGTCACAATAGTTATAACAAAACAAATAAATCACTTTATAGTCAAAATATTCTATATATAGTATATTTTAAATTAATTTTGAAATGATTTTTCTAATTAAATTGAAAATGGATAGAGATCATAACTACATTTTAAATAAATCTCAACCTTCTATTAATGACTAATATTAAAAATATTAATTATTGATTATTAAATCTCTAACATCAACCTATTGGTTTTTGATAATTAAATTAAAATTATAGAAATCCTATTATAAGGTATACACACTATCAACGTAACAAAATTAAGGAATCATAAATATGTTTTCACAAATTTATTTATATGTATTTCAGAATTGTAAATTATGTATTCAATTTTTTTTTAGTCACTAATATTTATATTAATATACATACATACATACATACACATACAGATATATATTATATATAGATATATTATATATATATATATAATATATATATATATAAATATATATATATATATATAGATATATTTGTAATATGATTTTTTTAATATTTTGTTTGTTTTGTTTTTGTTTTCATTTTGTCTAATCAATTCTAAGATAAATTTTGAGGCTTTGTATTGAAATCTAAGGTGTTGTTGAGTTCAATGCAATGGCTTTCACTGACTTCCACTGATATTTAGAGTCTATGAGATATTTTTCTCTTAAAATTATGCAAATCTCGAATGCATTCCCGTTTATTTCTTTAGGAATGGAATTTAAAGGATACAAACCAAAATATTTTGAAATCATTATACACATATTAATGTTTCTCTAACCTCATTATTCATGAAATTTACCCTTTGAATGAGTGTCAGATAGGAAAGAAACCTTCCACATGATTTGGAAGAGAATGGTATTAAAATATAAAAATATATTTTTGATGATTATTGACCAATTAATAAATATATAGTCAATGGGAAAGGTAATAATTTTCATTAAGAAGGAGATAATTGTTCAACAGTACACATTCTTTAGGATAGGTAACACCTACATCACCTCCTATTGCAACTCTTCTACTAAAAATGTTCATATTTTTATTATATATGTGCAATGATAAATTCCTTAATTCTCCTTTTGATCAAAAGAAGCCATGAAGGTGAAATAAACTTGGACATGTATAAAATAACTTTAGTGAAATAAAAGAAGCATCCATTGTTTCCTTCACTAAATTGTAATATAATTACGTTTATGCATCCTAAATTATCTTTCATCATTTCAAAGAAAAAATATCATGAAATGTACACACCCTTCACATTGATGATTTTCATTAGTACTATGTCATAAACGCTTGAAACATGCAAATGTTAAATGACAAACAACTTTATTCCTTGTTAGTTATTCCAAATATAATAGTTTTATTCAAAAAAAATTCATGTTATTCTTCTCTTTTACTCACTTAATTCTTTTATATATTTTCCACAACTGCACCATGTTTTTCATTTCTTCTCGAATGGTTCTATCTAGTAGCAAAAATTTCAAGGATCGAAATTTATTTTAAAGCTTGTAAACCTTGTCTAACATTGGTACTCCCTAGTATGCATAATGTAAAATTTATAATGATATTTTCGTAAAAATATTCAGAGTTCTAATGATTTTTAAGTTAAAATAATTTTAAAGTATAAACCTTGAGCAAATAAATAAATAAAACGTCAAAATTGACAAGTATTCTTTATTTTTTATTTTGAAAAACTATGGAATATTAACCCACTCTAAATATTATGCCCAAAAAATTTCTCTACTACTTGGAAAATTATCGGGCTTATTTACATTGGAACATTGTTTATTATACCAAGATCTCTAGACGATTCGTAAATATTATCTCAAATTTTTCTCTACTTAGTCTTGCCCTTTCCTCTTCAAGGGCGATTTAATTCCCAAAGAATGAGAACTCAACAAGATTCTTTCGTTATACCTAACTACTTTAAGCATTAAATATGTTAATTAAGTACCCTACTAAATATATGTGGGATTTACCACTTCCTTACTTGTATGGGTCTATAACTATGCATAATCATTTCTAACTTCTCTTTATCTCCTATTATTGTTGGGAAAATTTTCTTCTTGTTCACATTCACTAGCAATCTAAGAAATATATTGTTCCTTGTTCCCATTTCCTAGCAAGGCCACGATTTTCATGTAGAAAAGTTGGACATATATATTTTAATTTGTGCGGTCATATGAATTTTTATTATGCTAATGAAAATAAATATACGAAGAATTATGTTGATGATTACATTGGAATGTGTTGGTTGTACTTATTGAAAAGTAAATCTCAAGCTTTCAAAACTTTTAAAGATTTTCATGTATGGATTGGATATGAGGCATAATCACATATTGGCTATGTTCATACTATTAATGGAAGATAACTTACTCTAATGAATATGAAAAATATCTTTGCAAGCATGGCATTCAACATCATAACATAGTTCCTTACAATTCTCAACAAAACTATGTAGTTGAAAGAATGAACATTACTATATTGAATATAGTTTGCTCAATGAGGATTTTCAAAAGTAGAACATTGATGTTTTGAGATGATGTGATTGTATGTGAAATTTATGTGAAAATGTTATGTCCATCTCACACTCTTAGAAAAGACTCCTTGTAAAATGTGGTATGGATGGAATCCTTCAGCAAGCCATCACAAGGTCTTTGGTCCCTCTACATTCACTTGTGTTTGTTATAGTATATCCATTCTTTCATATTGGGTATATTATTGTAATTCTTTACTTTTAAATTTTTCGTTGCGATGTATCATACGTTGCTTATGGTTCCCTCAAAGGATTTCAACATAATTCCTATTTTTCTCAATGATTTCAAAATGAACTACCCTTCATACATGGAGTTCCTTCCAATATTATACAAGATTTTGATAATTTTAACTCTATAATTAAACTGTAACGCGATTCTCATCTCGATATAATTTTTCTTTGTACAAGCATATATGTACAATACTAACGTTATTCCATTTACAACAAAGTATCGGATTGAAGGATGTCATCTATATTACTAAGGTAAGACTCTACTTATCTCAAAACCCTCTATAATGTTCCTTGCCTAATTAATTTAGAGTGATTCCAATCCAAACTAAGGAATTCCTTTCTTGTGTGTGTAGATTAGTCTACGACTAACTTAGGTTATCTTGTGAAATTGTTTAGGGGTAAAAATTTATGCAAGCTTTTTCGTCTACTCTTTTGCCTTCAAGTACTTATCCAACACTTCCTCTTTACAGGGTTTCAATGTCGGTTCTGATTTTTTCTTGATGTTGGCTGGAAGGAAATTTGATGTTTTTTATGTGTAAAGAAAATCCAAAACTACCTAGGGCTTTTCCGAAAAGGCCTGACACTCAAAACAATGCATATATATCGATTTCAATTCAAGCAATTTACCCTCTCTTTATTAGTGAGAATATTTAATTATGACAAAATAGTTTTGGTTGTCTTATAGCCCCAACAATGTAAGTATTTCTTTTTATTCATAAGAACAATTTATACAATATATTTACTTGTTACTGTGTGTAATGAAGTCATTCCATCAAAATTTTGCAATACTATAATATTTGTTCTATTTATATTCTATGAGGACACCTTAGATATTCGTGTGAGCTCTACATATTTTTTTTTTTCATAATGATTGTAAATAAGTTACTATTACTATCATTTTCTTTGAAGAAGAGAATACGAAAATTAGGCAAGAGGTGTTTTGAACACTTGTCATGGGAGTTTGTGAAGCTTGTCCTTTAGGCCC
>APFE031641580.1:0-35185 GCA_000404065.3 Pinus taeda
GTTTGAAGATTGAGCCCCTGACACATCTTAGTGTCTGGGGTCGATGTATATTACCATACTAGATCACACGTAAAGTTTCGTGGAATTTGGCTAGGCCTAAGTAGGATTTTTTTATAGTTAAAAATTTCCCACAAAACGGGATTTTTTAATTATTTTTTATGTAAAGGCATAAATAAGTGGCCTTAGGAGATGTCTGGGGCATATGACCAGTCAAAATTCATCCTCAGAGGCTCAGCATTCTCCTAGAGCCTACTTTGGTGGTCAAAAAATGACTCAGAGTCCCTCAAAAGGCAATTTTTCCAGTGACAGTGGCAAAAATGAAGAAAAAATTCAAAAAAATGAATAATTGGAAAAATTTTCCAAAGTCAAAATAAGTCAAATTTTGACATGGAAGTCAAGCAGATGATCAAGGGTGTTGTGGCATGCAGTGTGGGGCCCACCTCAAGTCAAAGTTTCAACAGAAACTCAAAGTCAACGAAAAGTCAAAGTCAAAGTCAATCCAGTTAAATGGGCCAGCGTTGAAGTTGATGAGGCAATGGAAGTTTTAAAATATAACTTTGATTTAAATTAAAGTTAAATGAATATATAAGTGGGCCCCCACCTCAGGCAAACAAAAAAGGGATCCGTGCGCAGTCCGTACGGAAGGCAGCCAACAACATGTACGTGGGCCCTCTCTTAATCAACAGCAGTTTATATAACAGCATTTATGTGCAGTCAAAAGGCATGTAACGTGAGATATTCCAGCAGTTCACGCTGGCCCACAAGGCATATTATACGTTGGCAAAAGCATTCAACGCAGGTCAGCAAAATATACGTGGGCCAAGTTATAAGGCTGGACAGCATATAACGTGGGCAGCAATAAGCATACTCACTCAGCAAATCAGCTCAGCATTTAACACCTGTTTAACATGGGCAGCAGTTACATGATTTACATGTGTACATACAGCAGTTTACAGGTTCATGAACAACAAGTTTAAGTGGGCCATTACAGCAATGAAGCCAGCCAATTCATAGTTACGTTGGCAGCTCAGCATATTTCAAGCATTTATCTTCAGTTTATCAGCAGTTCATGGGCAGCGAGCAAACACATAGCAGCCACTTGGAAATTCATTTTTCATTGGGATTGTCATCAAGTTACACTTGTCATTCCATTTTTCATTGGGATCTTCACCTGATTGCCACTTGTCATTGGAATTTGCCTTGGGATTGTCTCCCATTTTCCTATTTATATGAGTCTTGGGCTCTTATTGTAAATCATAGAATGAGCTATCGGGCTGGCGGAGACTCTGCCGGATTTTGTACTCAGCATTCACAATTAATAAATAAAAGTCTTTGGGGTTACCAGCTTCTCTTGTGGTGCATGCCTTGGTACATGAGGTATACCTGTGTCGTTTAATATTCATGTGATTTTCATTTGCTATCTAGTTGTTTTTCATTTTGCCTTAAGGCACTATTGTCTAGGGAGGAGAGATTTGCAGCTATCTCAAATCTCTTCTGGGTTTGGTATATTTTGTACACTTGTTGTAGCTTGTCCATTCTCGGTTGAATGACAAGCTCAACTTGGTCTCTATATGCCAAGTCTCTTTTTGCACTAACAATTCGTTTGCAAGTGTTTTCTGTGTTTTCAAGCGACAGGTTGCCAGCTCTGTTGGAGGGCGAGGACTTCTTCGGCGGGAATAGTCACCTCCAAGGATACCAAGGGTCCCACATGCTGTTCAAGCTAGCAAGCTCATTAGACACCAAAAAAGATTTACTCAAGAGGGAGTTTCTGGAGCCCTTAGCTTAGTTTCTATTTTGAAAAGTTAAAACAAATTTTCTCCTTTTCATTTAAAAGCATTTGTTTTCATTTTGAGCATAAAAAGAAATACAAATAAAAATCTTTTCATTTCTGAAAGAGCAACATTTTAAGGCACTGGTCATTTATGTGTTTCATGCTTATCGTATGGTTAATGGCTATTGCTTATATTATGTTTTGCTTATAGATCTCAGATTAACAAATCTTATTTAACTCAAATAATTCTCCTAGAACTTTACATCTTAGCTTTAGGCTTAACTTTCCATTAGGGACCACCCCCCTTAGCTAGCCTAGGAGATAGCTAAAACGGAGAGAGTTGGGATCAGTGTGACAGCCCCTTCTCTGAGTTCCCTGCCACCAACCACACCTTGTGGGGTTGAAGGCTTTTCTCGCTAACTGGTAGGTAGGTGCGGGCGGCAGGGTCAACAAGTTCCTCAGCACAAAATTGCTCTGCAACCCCAACGTCTGCCCAATTTGGACTGCGTCAGCCCCTTTCTGTCTCATGCTGGCCCTATGTCAACCTTTCTAGGCCTGCATCAGCCCCAGTAGGCCCTGCGTCAGCTGCGCTAGCCCCTCTGGTGCTCTATGCAGCACTTGGATGCCTCTACGTGAGCCCTTGTTGGCTCTGCGTCACCCTCCTTGGTTGTTGCGCTGCTCCCCCGGCACAATCTCTTCCTACTATGTTTCTCTGTACTCAATGTCCCTCAGCTGCTCTCCCGATCACAAATTCTATCTCTCTTAGCAAACCTTGCTCCAGAGAATAAAATGACTGATCATTTGATGTACCCTCCAAGTGACCCTCAAGCCTCCTCTTATACTTTTCTTGTTGACATCTCAACGGTCGAGATTAAGTCCCTAATCAATGGCTAAGATTAGATCTGGCTTGATCCATGTCTTTTGGACCACTCTAACACAGATTCATATTAATACACGTTAATATTTTATTTTCCCTAAGTTTAAACTTAGGGACTCCATTAAAAATATTAATTATTTTAATATCTCCTGATCTGTTTAGAATATGGCCAAACCCTTTCTGGGTAATGGAGATCTCATGTGCCCCAACCTCTCCACCAAATTCCGTGGCTAGAGCACATCCAATGATACCCCAAATCAACACTCCCTCTTAGCAAGGATTGTGCTCTAGCAATACTCCTCACTGAGTACTACTCCGATCATCTGACATCGGTACCCGTGCCGATGCTAGGCCTTCCTGCCCAACATCCTCTGCACTGCTGCCTCCTATACGGCTGCCCATGGTTCTGCCACTGCCACTGTTGCATCTGTATGACAGCTCCCTCTGCATCTGCGCTATTGCTGGTCCTTTCTCCCAGCACTGCACCTCCTCTCATCATGTTGCATCGTGCTACCCACTTCTGCACTACAACTCAGTTACTGAGAAGTAAGTAACTGATCTCCCGACTGACCTCCCTGTCGTGCTAGAAACGCCCGCTGATGCTAAAGCTCCCTCTACTGCTGACAAGTGCTCCCTCTCTCTGACCTCTATGTTGTTGCAACAACTCCCTGCATCTTGCATCGTTGCACACCTCTTTGTGCCTTCCTGCACTAGTGCAACACTCCTGTGCCTCTCGCACTGTTGTAGCCTGCTAGCTCTGCACTGTCTTGGGACTCCTACACTGTAGCTATCTCTGTCGCTCCATCCGCATCTGTCTTTACCCACTTAGCCAGTCTTGCTATTCCTCATCGGGGCTCCCGTAGCAAGGTCTAATCCAAGAGGCTGGGTACCTCGAGGATCCTGCCCTTCAACACCTATAGTCCATCTAACTACAGCTCAATTTCTCCCCACTTCCGCTCAAGTGGTGCGTGTGCACTCATGGCACAATCATCGTCTGTCAAAACTTCCTTCTTTGCCTGTGTTGGCACTGCCTTAGTCTCGGAAGACTCTCCCTTACTCTTCTTCCTTGGGCACTGGGTCACATAATGACCCATCTCCTCACAATTGAAGCACTTGATCTTGGAGAGATCTTTCTTCTTCCGCTTCTCTTGCTTTCCCTCAGATGCTAGGGCCACATCCTTCTCCTCCGGCTTGACCTTGATCCCTTTGTTGCTGCTACCTGTCTTTGATTGTCATCTGATCTCTTCCTGGCGAAGAGCTTCCCACATCTCGTCCCAAGGTAGGAGAGTCCCTCTGCAGAGGATTCTCTAGATAGCATTCAAGGTTGTCCTCACCATAAGCTCCTGATCCGGTGTCACTCCTATAGTAGTCAACTGATCTCATTCAGACCTCTGAGGAAGGAGTCAGTCGTTTGACCCTTCTTCATCTGATACGACCTCATCTGGTTCTCGAGAAAAATTCTTCTCTGCACAAAAGTATGCTGGTACATGTTCTTGATAGCCTCCCACATCTCAAATACCGTTTCCTTCTCAGCTATATGTGGTACCACATGATCCTTGACCCCGTCAAGGATAATGCACTTGGCCCTCACCATCGCCTCTTCGTACTTGTCATTATTATTTAGATCAACTTGGACCGCTATTGTATTCAAGGCGAAGTTCTTGACATGATTCCTATCAAGCACTGATAAGATTCTGGCCTTCCAGACTGCGAAGTTCGATACTCCGTTCAGTCTATCTTGGTCTCTTACCTCGTGTAGTGCCATGATGCTCCTCTACTTCCCTCCTGGAAGTTCTCCGTTCGACTCCTCTGAGTCTCTACCTCCCGTCTGGAAGTTCTCTTTTGGACTCCCTCTGAGTCCTGATTTCCCTCCTGGAAATCCTCCTGTCGCTTGTCAAGATGCCCCCTACTCTGACGTCTTATGCAATTGCACTTCTGATCCAGGTTCCTTGGCTAGAAACCCTCAGTAACAACTCCTCTAGCCCTGCTCTGTCAGGTACTTTTCTGACTACAATATCTCACCAGCTCCACTCTGCAATATTTCTATAGCCTTCTAGACTCCAGCAACTGCCTCTCTGTGAACAGCGTCAGCCCCTCTCTGCCTCGCATTGGTTCTGCGTCAGCCCTGGGATGCCCTGAGTCAGCCCTTTGTGTCAACAACGCTGGCCTCTCTGAGGCTCTGCACAGCTCCCGACTTCTTCTGTGTGGCTCTGGTTGGCTCTGCATCACACTTCTTGGCTTCTGCGCTGCTAGAAACAGCTTATGTCACCTTGGGACAGCTGTTTTCTGCTGCTATTGCTCCGCTTGGCTTATGTCCTTTAGTCCTCCTATGATCTGCAATCACGCTCTAATACCATGTTGAAGTTTCTAAGTTTACTTAGTTTAGAAACCCTTCATGAACTTTTTCTTATTTATTCCTACCTACTTGTTAATTTTCCTTTAACAAGTTATTTACAAAGTAAATACTGGAAATAAACACCAATGCATGCTCAACATATTACAGATCAACAACTAACAGAAACAAGAACAAACACACCACATGACACCATTGTTTCTGGACAAATGTCCCCAGAAAAACCCAATGCGGGAAAACCGGTGCAGCTATCTGAGGGTTTTCTTATTAAGCAATATCAGAGTATAATCCGGGTGCCAAAATTGGCCTACCCAACAGAGAATTTCCTTAACATCTATACCTCACAATTTGAGAGAAATCTCCTGGCTGAAACCCCGGAAAATCCTTTCGGCAGTTCCTCAGCACAAAACTGCTCTGCAACACCAATTGCCCAATCTGCACTGCGTCAGCCCCTCTCTGTTTCACATTGGCCCAGCGTCATCCTTTCTAGGCCTATGTCAGCCCCAGGAGGCTTTGTGTCACCTCTGGGAGCCTTTGCATCAGTTGCGCTGGCCCCTCTGGTGCTTTGTGCAACACTTGGCTGCCTCTGCGTGGCCCTGCATGAGCCTTGCTGGCTCTGCGTCACCCTCCTTGGCTACTACGCTGCTCTCCCGACACAATCTCTGCCTTCTCTATTTCTTTGTCAACATTCCCTTTGAAGATTAACTTCGGAAACGAAATAAGGAATTTTGGCATAAAGGATATTTAACCAAGTGAGCATTATATCTGATTGAAGAATATATGTTGAGTAACAACGTTGGTGCACTGTAAGTTCATCTTGGACAATGTGGGTTGTCTAACAATTCAAGCCCATGAATGTAGAGTGCATAACTAGAGAATTTATCTCTCGACTGTTGATTTGGGGTAGAATCGAATGTGCTCTATCCATGAAAATCAGTGGAGGGTAAAGCACATGAGATCTCCAAATGGTTTGGGGAAATTCAACCTGGTTAGAGAGATATTAAAATAATTAATATTTTTAATGGGTTCCTAGGTCTAAAGTTAGGAAAATTAAAATATTAATGGGTATTAATATAAAAGTGGGTGAGAATGTTCTAAAAGACATGGATCAAACCAAATCTAATCTTAGTCGTTGATTAGCGATTTAATCTCGGTCGTTGAAGACTCAACAGAAAAAAGTAAAAGAGGAGGCTTGAGGGTCAATTGGAGATACACAAAGGTTGATTAGTCAGTTTAATTTTCTGGAGAGGGATTTGTTGAGAGAAATTGAACTAGTGATCAAAGTTGCAGTGAGGGGCAGTGAGTGCATCACAGAGAGGTAGAGAAGGATACGCAGAGCTAATAGGAGCCACGCAAAGGGCCAGAGGGTTTGCGTGGGCGACGCAGATGGCCAGACAACCAGCACAAAGCATCAGTAGGATGACGCAGAGTGTTCTAGGCTGATGCAGAGGGTTCGAGGTTGACGTAGAGGTCAGAGGAGATGACACAGAGCCTCAGAGAGGCATTGGAAGGTTTTTCGTGGAGTAGACTTGCCGAATATCTGCTTCCGAAGAGAGATATTATTGTCAGATTGATTTCTCTGTCGAGTGAGCCAGTTTGGCACCCAGTTGTACTCAAGAAAGCTTCTTAATAATAAAACCCTCAGAACTGCTGCACCGGTTTTCCCAAGTTGGGTTTTTCCGGGGATGATGGTCCAAAAATAACAGTGTCCCTTGTGTGTTTGTCTATTTCTTTCAGTTGTTGATCTGTAGATAGTTGAGACTACACCTCTTTATTTTCAATATTTATATGGTTAAGTAACCTGTTAAAGAATAAAACAAGTAGGTGAAATAAACCAGATAGTGCAAGAAAATTTCTAACGGGTTAGACTTAGAAATTTCAACATGGTATCAGAGCATTGCAGATCACAGGAGAGTTGAAGGCACTAGCTAAATCAGAAAATTTGCAGCAGAAACAGTTGTTCCGAAGCAGAAAGCAGCAGAGAAGGAGTGACGTAGAGGGCTTGCGTTATCAGTTCGAGCCAGAAGAGGGCCAATGCAGAAGCAGTGAGAGGCAGAAGAGGCTCACAAAGAGCCATGTCATCCTGCTCAGCCAAGTAGGAGTGACGCAGTTGGCAAGAGAAGAGATTCAACCTTGCCGAGATTGCATAGAGCTGAGAGGCACAGTTTCTTCAGACGCTGGAGCCTAGGGAGCTGTGGGCAGATTGTGGCTTGTAAAGCTGGTGGGGTGTTGTTGCTGTCGAAACAGAACAGTACCTAACGGGACGGAACCAAGGTAGAGGGAGTCGCTACCTAGGCAGATTTCTAGCCAAGAAATCCAGATCAATATTGCAGGAGCAAAAGGGATCGAAGAGGCGCGATTCCACTGTTGGCAGAAGGATTTATAGGAGGAAAATCGAGACTCAGAGGGAGTCAAAGAGAATAGCGGGGATGGCAATGAATGGACTGAGGGATCAGGACAGGTTGGACGGGGCATCCAACTTTGTCATCTGAAAGACTAGGATCTTGTCTGTTCTGGATAGACATCGCATCAAGGCCTTCGCCTTGAGAACTGTGGCTATCCCTGTCGACCCAACTGATAACGAAAAGTATAAGGATGCAATGGCCAACGCAAAGTGCATAATCCTTGATGGGGTCAAGGATCATGTAGTTCAGCATATTGCCAAGAAGAATATGACAAAGGAGATGTGGGATACCTTGATGACATTGTATCAGGGCACTTCCGTGCAGAGGAAGATGCTACTGGAGAATCAACTGCGGTCGTATCAGATGTAGAAGGGGGAGCAGATAGATCACTTCCTCAGTAGGTTGCAGGAGATTCGGGACCAACTTACTTCCATAGGGGCCAGGTCGGATCAAGAGTTAATGGTGAGGACCGCCATGAACACAGTCTCCTTGCAGTGGGAGACATTCATCCAAATCATTTTGGGCAGAGCGAATCTTCCAGATTGGGAAGAATTGTGGGCAGCGCTTCGCCAAGAAGAGATCAGACGGCTGACTAGGGCGGGAAGTAGCAACAAAGGAGGTTGAATCAAGAAAGAGGAGGAAGAGGATGCCGCTCTGGCATCTACAGAACAACAAGGGAAGAGAAAGAAGAAGGACATCTCCAAGACAGGGTCGGCTAAGGCGGAGAAGGAAGTGGAGACTCCACTGATGACGATTGTGCCATGAGTGCTCATACACCTCTAAAGAAGAGGTGGGGTGACATCGAGCTGTAGTCAGGAGGACTACAGGAGATGTGGGGCCGGATCCTTGAGGTACCCAAACTCTTGGATCATATCCGGCTATGGGAGTCGCGAGAGACAATAGCAGGATGATGGATGTCGATAGAAGCAAGATGCGGATGGAGCGACAGAACAGTGCTAGAGTGCAGCTATCTATAGCAGTGTGGTTGGGGTTGCAGCAGTGCGAGAGGTACAAAGGAGGTTGCAGTAGTGCAGGAAGGCACAAAGGTGTTTGCAGCAATGCGAGACGCACAAATTCGTTGCAGTAGCGCAGAGGCAGAAGAGGGAGCACAAGATAGAAGCAGAGAGAGCTTCAACATCATGAGGGATTCTAGCCCGACAAGGATGTCAGTAGTAGGGTAGATAGTTACCATCGTCTCAGTAAATGAGTTGCAGTGCAGCAGTAGCAGTAGTAGTGCTATGGGCAGCACGATGCAGCGTGATGAGAGAAGGCTACAGTGCAGACGCAGAGTTGGGAGGAAGGACCAACAACAACAAGGATGTAGAGGGAGTTGCAGTACGGATGTTGCAGTGGCAGTAGTAGAGCCATGGGTAGTAGTATAGGAGGCAGCAGCGCAGAGGACGTTGGGAAGCAAGGCTAAGCATCAACACAAGTACCAGTGCCGGATGATCAAAGTGATGTGGTGGAACATTACAAGAGAACATTCCTCGCTAAGAGGGAGTGTTGATTCGGGGTAGCATCGGATGTGCTCTAGCCATGAAAATTTGTGGAAAGGCTAAAACACATGAGATCTCCAAGACCCATAAATGGTTTCGGTAAATTCCACCTGGTTAAAGAGATATTAAAATAATTAATATTTTTAATAGGTTCCTAATTCTAAACTTAGGAAAATTAAAATATTAATTGGTATTAATATAAAACTGGGTGAGAATGTTCTAAAATACATGGATCAAGCCAAATCTAATCTTAGCCGTTGATTAGAGATTTGATCACGGTCATTGAAGACTCAACAAAAAAAGTGTAATATCCCATTTCAGAGATTTTCCCCAAAACCCCAGTAAACTCCAACCAAATACGCACAAATAATATAATAACCGGGAAACTCAAAATGATAAAAATAATAGTGGTGTAACATATAATAATATAAGCATGAAATATAAGCAGATACTCGAGAAATGTAGAGAGAAATGCTAAGCCATTTTATTACTGAGAATGGAATGAGTACATGAGGTGATCAAAAGGATGGCACCTCGACTTGCACCAAGCAAGTGAAGAAATACACTCAGAATAACAAAGGAATGGCCTCTGCATGGATGCTGCTGGGAAACTGCCGTGCTGCTACTACTGCTGGAAATCAAATGAGGATCTGGGGTTGTTCCCCTCGTCAGAAAATGCTGAAACTCTGGAATCCGCCCCTACTCAGAAAAACCCAGAAAGATTTTCTGAAATGGCCGACCCCGGAAAATCGCCCCCTTGGGGAATCACGCAATCCCTCAAGGCCTTGCGCTGCCACTGGGTAGAACCCTCCAAAATACTACCTGAAACTTTGCCAAACCCCTCCAATATGCAAGAGATGATCCCTTGCTCAATATGCTAGCTCAACTCCTCCACAAATCCTCAACCCGGAACTGCTCCCAGAAGAACTGCATCCCTCTCTCTCAAGACTATGTAGTCTCCCAATGCTCAGCTCCACCTCAATGCCAAATATCAAAACTACTGCAAAAAGACTGCTGAAAATACTTTACCCAAGTAGGCACTTGAAGTCCCTCGGGGCTAAGGGTGCACATTGCTTGGGTGTAGGCTGATGGTGGATGTGAAACTGGAGGTTTGAGGATTCCAGGTTTTCATATTAGGGCCTCAAGCATACCTGGAGAGCTCAAAAATTAGCTAGAAGTCCTAAAGTCAAAGGACGTTGAGAACGTCTTTGTGTGGCCTAGTAAGACGCCTTGGAAGTGGTGAAATAGCTTGAGTTTTTGCAAGTGTAGAGAAGGGTGTGCACTACTTGGGTGCAGTTGATGGTGAGTGTGGGCCTATAGGTTGGAGCCTATTAGGGTTTGGTACTTTGTTCGGTTGATGGTACCACATGTGTACCCATATTTGGCCAAGCTTTTACCCGATGGAGTCGAAGCCCCAGAGCGGGGGTGACCCACTGTTGATAGGAAATAAACAGTGTGGTCTATGGTTGGGAGGAACATTGAAGGTCTACAGCCAATTGGAAGCTTAATAGAAAAGTTCTACTATATCTCAAAGAAGATTACATGCAATGCCATGCAGGTGTTTGGAAGTGAAGCAAGCAAGTTGTTGTCTAATGTGAGCTGAGAAAACATAATTAGTATAAGAAGTTAACTTTTAATGAAGTAGAGGATCATTGGGGAGGTTCGTTTAAATGAAGACAATTACAAAACGTAGTTACAAGTAGATTTGATTGGTGTAGGGGAATAAATCAAAATGTTTGCCAATTTGTTCAAATATTCGTTAATTTCTTGAGTCATCCGCCTAATCTACAAGATAAGGTTTCCAATTTCGACACTCACTTTCCAAGTTGTACACATGTCAAGAGATAAATTCTCTAGCACTGCGCTCTACATTCATGGGCTTGAATTGTTAGACAACCCACATTGTGCAAGATGAATTTACAGTGCACCAATGTCGTTACTCAACATATATTCTCCAATCAGATATAATACTCACCTAGTCAGATATCCTTTATGCCATAATTCCTTATATCGTTTCCCAAGTTAATCTTCAAGGGGAATGTTGTTGATGTGTTGGCCAATTTTTATTTTTGTTCCCAAGGAAATCTTAAGGTGGATGTTGTTGAATTTTTGGCTCTGCCTAACATATGATCATAATGGAGATAAGCTAATTGTTTCCACCTTACTACCCTTTGGAGAGGGTTTGTCTGAGCTTGACATAGGGCTTCTATGGCTCTGGGATGTGATTCATTAGACACCCTTAGTTTAAGGCTATAGAACACATTTGTATTAGTGGGCCCCCACTAACACTAATGTGGTCCATAGCCATAAAGTAAGGGTGTCTAATGAATGACATCCAAGAGCCATAACAACCCTCGCCAACTAGCACTAGCCCCATTGACCCTTGCAACGACACTATTATTAATCTCACACCCCGAGTCGAACCCGATATTGTAAATGCCATGTACATGCGAGACGTATGTTGGTGACCCGGAACATATTAATTAGGCCGGTGACGAGACTTACTTTTTGGGGCGGTGTGCCTATGTGTATGTGTTTATATGCTTTGTGGCAAATGTGCCCAGGTATATATTTTATTGTATGCTATGAGGCTAGAAAATTTGATGTTGTAAATGTCTTTAACTCGTGCCTATTAATAAACACATAGTTGCAGAGTGAATTCGATGAAAAGAGTAT
Organism: Pinus taeda; assembly: GCA_000404065.3. Classification (NCBI taxonomy): domain Eukaryota; kingdom Viridiplantae; phylum Streptophyta; class Pinopsida; order Pinales; family Pinaceae; genus Pinus; species Pinus taeda. Next base: position 11,579 of record APFE031641580.1, read on the forward strand.
GGGGGGCCAAAACTCCATGGGAATATAAATGGGGTTGATATGATTCCATAGTCAATAAAAAGAGCAGATGAATATAACTATAGGTAACTAAGTGACTTTAGAGGGTGCCAAGTGTCAGAAAAAGGTCATGCACTTAAAAGAAAGTTGTGGCATTTATTAAGGGTTAGCCAGTTAGCCAATTGGGTTGGATACCCAGGATGGCAGTAGGAACGCTTGGAATGCCAGTGCTAAGAACATCTTTGTCTGGCCGATTTGGGCAACCTTGAAATGGAGGCATAGCACAAGGGACTACAGGTGCAGAGACGGGTGTGCACTGCTTAGGTATAGGCTGATGGGGGATGTGAAACTAGAATTTGGAGGTTTCTATGGTTTTTATATTAGGCATTGGAGGATACTTGTAGAGCTCGGAAATTAGCTAGAAGGCCTGAATTCACAGGACTTTGAGGACATCTATGTTCTGCCAGGTAAGATGCCCTAGAGGTGGTGGCATAGCTTGAGGGTCTGCACGTGTAGAGAAGGGTGTGCACTGCCTGGGTGAAGTTTGATGGGGGGCGTGAGCTTATAGGTTGGATCCTGCTGAGGTTTGGTACTCTGGTCGGTTTATGGTACCACATGTGTACCCTTATTTGGCTGAGCTGTTACCCAATGGAGTCAAAGCCCCAGCTCGGGGGTCACCCACTATTGATAAGAAATGAACAATGTGGTCTATGGTTGGGAGGATCATCAAAGATCTGCAGCTAGTTGGAAACTTAACATATAAGTTCTACTGTATCTTAAAAAGGACTACATGCCATGCCATGCAAGGATTTTAGGGGAATTCATGCAAGCCATTTAGATGCCAATATGAGTTAAGAAAACATAATTAATTACTAAAATTCTTTTAGTAGAAATCACATAACATAATTCTTTTGTCGTAATTTCGGAATTCAGGCTTCTGTGATCCATAATGAATTACAAAAAGCCTTTTGATAGAAATCACATAACAAAATTTTTTGGCCGACGCGTTTCAAACCAGCCAATGTGTTTCATCATTAGGACTAGATGAAGAGGGAGACCATGGCAATGACTTAAATAAAGAGCAATGTAGAGACCAAAATTTCAAATAACGACTATATTTGAAAAATAATATTTAATTAGTACAATAATTTACCTTTTAATGAAGTAGAGGTGCATAGGGGAGGTGCGTATGACTAAAGAAGATTACAAAACATCGTTACAGGTAGATTTTATTAGTGTAGGGGAGTAACTTGAAATGGTTGCCAATTTTTTCGAATATTCATTAATTTCTCAAGTCATCCACCTAATCTACAGGACAAGGTTTCCAATTTAAGCTCTCACTTTCCAAGTTGTACATATGTCAAGAGATAAATTCTCTAGTGATGCACTCTACATTCATGGGCTTGAATTGTTAGACAGTCTACATTGTCCAAGATGAACTTATAGTGCACCAATATTGTTACTCAACATATATTCTCCAATCGGATATAATACTTACTTGGTCAAATATCCTTTCTAGATTCTCAATATCTAATAACCTTCATTAGTAAATCTAAAGTATAACACCGTATGCACCCATAGTAAAGGTCAGTGTTGTTGTCAGAGAATGAGAGTGATTGCTGTTAGAGAATGAGTGAGCTTAATATGTTGCTGAGGAGTTGTATGGCTAAATGAGGATTTGATGTGTATGTCTTAATACCATGTAAATTGATGCCAGAGCTAGTGGCTCATGTTAAGCCCATGATGGAGGATGAGAAGACACCCTTGGGGCCAGCCATTGGAGTGGAGCAAATAGATGTGCAAGCAGTCTCTAGGGAGGCAGCATTTGTGGACACTCTTCCCCAGGACCCTCTGCATTAGCCCTCTGAGGCACTGCACAGCATCTGGGACCCTCTGCATCACTCCAACAGCCTCTGCGTGCATGACACAGTCCCTCTGGCTTCTGCGCTAACTCTGTTAGGCTCTGTGTAGCCTGGACTGGTTGTTGCTCTCGCTCTCTCTACTTCTGCGTTGGTCTTCTAGTGTTGTCTCTGCCTCTCTACCTCATACTCACTGCCCCTCGCTGCTGATCACTGATTAAATTTTTCTTAGCAACCCCGCTCTAGAAAAATCAATGATTGATCACTCTGGTGTTTTCTCCAACTGACCCTCAAGCCTCTTCTTATACTTTTCTCGTGGTCCTTCAACGGCCGAGATTAAATCTCTAATCAACAGCTAAGATTATATTTGGCTTGATCCATGACTTTTGGAACCTTCTAACTCAATTTTATATTAATACCCATTAATATTTTATTTTTCCTAAGTTTAGACTTAGGAACTCCATTTAAAATATATAAATTATTTTAATATCTCCCAAACCGGGTACAATCTGTCCAAACCACTTCTGAGTCTTGGAGATTTCATGTGCTTTAGCCTCTCCACCAATTTTCATGGCTAGAGCACATCCGATGCTACCATAAATCAACAGTTGATCAATCACCGGATGAATGATCCCATAACAACTACGACAGCTCCTTAGCTGGATAGCGAAAGATGCTCCAAGCTTATCCTTTGCTCTGTGCCACTATGATAGGGATTGTGTCACCCTCTCATCTCACTAGCACTCAGTCTGCGCCACAAAAAATCTTCAGCACTGCCTCTTGGCTCAGCCTCAGCTCTGCTAGTCTTTGCGCAGCTACTGAAGCCTCGTGACTTCCCCTTGGCTTTCTGCATCAGCCCTCTGGCCCTCTGCGTCACCCACGCTGGCCTCTTCAACCTCTGTGTAAGTCCCAAATACCTCTACGTCAGCCTCTCCAAGCTCTGTGCTATCTCTCTGGCACTATCTCTGCCTCTCTGCTATGTATTCTCGGCCTCGTGCCGAATTTCGCCTCACTACAACAGATCACTAGCTTGACATGGATCAAGCCAAACCTAATTTTAGCTGTTGATTAGGGACTTAATCTCGGTCGTTGAAGACTCAACAAGAGAAGTATAAGAGGAGGCTTGAGGGTCAGTTGGAGATACACCAAATTGATCAATCAGTTCAATTTTCTGGAGCAAGGTTTTGTTGAAAGAATTGAGCTATTTATCTGTTGCAGCGAGGGGCAGTTTGGCACGAGGCCGAGAATACATAGCAGAGAGGCAAAGATAGTGCCAGAGAGACAGCGCAGAGCCTGGGAAGGCTGACGCAGAGGCATCTGGGAGCTATGCAGAGGTTGAGGAGGCCAGCGTGGGTGATGCAAAGGGCCACATAACTAACGCAAAGAGCCTAGAGGCTGAAGCAGAGGCATCAGTAGCTACGCAGAGGATAGCAAAGCTGACGCAGGGCCAACAGGTAGCATTGGGTGATTTTCATAGGGGAGACTAACTATTGGTGAGCTGGGAAGGGTGACGTAGTTCCTGCAGAGTGATGCAGAGAAGTAGAGAATCTTGGAGCAGCTTTTATTGTCCAGCAAAGAGCTGCCGTAGTTTTTGTGGGATCGTTCATTCGGTGATTGATCAGCCGAATATCTATCTTCGAGCAGAGGTATTACTGTCGAGGACATTCTCTGTTGGGTGAGCCATTTCTAGCACCCTAGTTGTATCTAGAAACTGTATAATAATAAAACCCTCATATCTGCTACACTGGTTTTCCCGCATTGGGTTTTTCAGGGGACGATTGTCCAAAAATAACGGTGTCCCTTGTGTGTTTGTCTTAGTTATTTTAGTTGCCAATTTGTATATGTGTTAAGGCTGCATTTGTGTTTATTTTCGATATTTGTATTTATAAATGACTTGTTAACGACAAGAACAAGTAGGAGAAAATAAACCATATAATGCAGTAGGGATTTCTGATGTGACAGACTTAGAAATTTCAACATGGTACCAGAGCAGTGCAGATGACAGGAGCACTGAAGGAATTAGCAGTAATCTGAAGTATTTGTAGCAGTAACAGCGGTCCCAAGAGACAACATTGTTCCAGAGTAGAAGTAGCAGAGAAGAAGTGACGCAGAGGGCCTACGTCATCATTTCGAGCCAGGAGGAGGGTCAGTGCAGAGGCAGAGGGGTAGATCAGACCTACACAGTGCCCAATCATCTTTCTCAACCACGAAGGATCGACGCTGTGACCAGGAGGTGCAAATTCTACCATTGTCGGGATTGCGCAAAGCGTGAAAGGCTCAATTTCTTCAGTTGACGATGCTTGGGGAGCTGTGGGCAAATTGTGATTGAGAAGCTGCTGGGGTGTTGTTTCTATCGATGCAAAATAGTACCTAAGGCGACAGAACCAAGGTAGAGGGAGTCGCCTCCTTGACAAATTTCTAGCCAAGAAATCCAGATCTGACTTGCAGTTGCAAGGAGGATTGGAGCGGAGTGGTTCGACACCTGGCCAAAGGATTTCTAGGAGGGAAATTAGGACTTAGAGGGAGATTTCCAGGAGGGAATTCAAATCTCAGAGGGAGTCCATAATAGGAGCTAAAATGGCAGTGAACGGACTGAGGAATCATGATAGGTTGGACGAGGCTTCCAACTTTGTCATCTGGAAGGCCAAAATCCTGGTCGTCCTGGATTGAGATCGCATCAAGGACTTTTCCTTGAGAACCATGGCTATCCCGATCAACCCAGCTGAGAATGAGAAATATGAGGATGCAATGGTGAGGGCGAAGTGCATGATCCTAGACGGGGTCAAAGATCATGTCATACCACATATTACTGAAAAGAACACAGCAAAGGAGATGTGGGATACTTTGACAACCTTGTATCAGGGCACTTCCGTGCAGTGGAAGATGCTATTGGAGAATCAACTGCGGTTGTATTAGATGCAGAAGGGAGAGCAAATAGATCCATTCCTTCTCAGGTTGCAAGACATTCGCGACCAACTCACTACCATAGGTTCTACACCAGATCCAGAATTTATGGTTAGGACTACCCAGAATGCAGTCTCTGAGGAGTGGGAGACATTTGCCCAAAGTATTTTGGGCAGGGCCACTCTTCCAGGATGGGAGGAGATGTGGCAGATGACCAAGGTGGGGAGTAGTGGCAAGGGAGGTCAAATCAAGAAAGAGGAGTATACGTCTCTAGCATTTGCGGGATAGCAAGGGAAGACGAAGAAGAAGGATATCTCCAAGGTGAAGTGCTTCCATTATGGGGAGCCGGGACATTATGCATCCCAGTGTCCCAGGAAGAAAAACAAGGGAGAGGCTTCCGACTCTAAGGCAGCTCCAGCTAAGGCAGAGAAAGAGGTCGAGATTGATGACGGTTGTGCCATGAGTGCTCATGCACCTCTAGAGAAGATGTTGGAAGACATCGAGTTGTAGTCAGGAGGACTACATACTAGGGGCAGGATCCTCGATGTGCCCAAACTCTTGGATCATATCCAGCTATGGGAGCCCTTAACGGCAGTAGCAGGTTGATAAGGGTCGGGTGTAGCAAAGTGTAGTGGAGTAGCAAGGGAGTGCTTGGGTGCAGAAATCTGAGGCAATGCAATGGAGGTTGCAGCAATGCGAGAGGCACAGAGGTGTATGAAACAACAACAGAGAGAGCACATAATAGCAGCAAAGGAAGCTTCAGTTTTAAGAGGCTTCCAGATTGACTGGGATGTTAGTATATGGAAGAAGTCAGTTACCTACTTCTCCGTAACTGAGTAGCAGTTCAGTAGTTAGTAGTGGCAATGCTAGAGGTAGCATGGGCAGCATATTGAGAGGGAGCATGGGCGAACACTCGTCCTCAGGAGACATTGCAGATTGACCGGATAGTTTGGCAGGAGGATAGTAGACGGCAGGAGTTGTTGGAGATGGTGGTGCATCCATCTTTACGCGGAACCATTGATGCCGTGCGGGCAGATGCACATGCAGTTGGCAAAGCTGCAGGACATTCAGGGAGCAACCCCTATCAGGAGTACATAGATAGGGCTTGCAGCACAGTGTGGCCACTTGTACCCATTTTAGGGAGAGAGGCAGGACTTTCTTGATGGATATTGTTGAACAACCAGATAGGGCAGCATGAGTTGAGCATGGACCAGCATCAAGATAGTAGACTTGTTCCTTACACAGGAGTCCATGGCATAGATTGGCGAGAGATCATGAGCTGGTATCCTTTTGATGCAGTGTCATTTTTAGTCAGGAGCATTGTATTGCATGAGCCATCCAAGGTGAGGGATATCGAATGCTTTAGTTGGCAGCACGTTATAGGCTAGCCACTCATCAATATTTCAGCACGGCTTCACCATGATGAGATTGACCTTGGTCTATGCCAAGGGTTGGATTGGAGAGAGGTGATGAGTTGGTACGCGGTAGGTGGAGCAACATTCACAGCTGGAGTTATAGCACAACAGGAGTCGTGGAGCCTTGATGCTCCTTCTTGGCGGCATTGGGATCCAAGAGGATTTGCTGAAAAAGGTTCCGTCAGAGATTGATCTGGGATCCAGGCATCGAGGAGTCCATTCAGGGTTGGTTGACACAGGAGCAGAGCATCACCCAATGGTTCATATGGGATCCTGGCATTGGATCGCAGTTGCGTTGAACCACCAGATTGGTCCACATATTTGGATTGCTTGAGGGCAAGTAATCTTGGGGTGGGAGGACTGTCATGTCCCCGTTTTTATCCTTCTTCATAGTGCAGCCAGGGTGGATTTCCAAGGAAGGAGATGACCAGGCCAGTGGAGCAGGTTTAAGTCATCAGGGGTTCTGATGGTGTTTTGAGGAGTTTTTATGGGATTTGATGGCATTTGCTTGGAATATTCCACCATCTGCACAGTTTGCCTTTCGTTCTATCACATTTCGACAACTTTCATAAATCAACATTATTATTGGGCATAACTTAATTAATTATGCTCAAGGTGGAATTTTGAGGAGATTAATTGGTGGAACACCTCAGTGTAATAGCTCGTTGGAATCGAAACAAGAAGATCTACAGGATGGGATGGTTAAATTTGAGTTTCAGTGGCCTGAAGAAACATGGTGGACAATTTACCCTTTTCCTGTATTAAAAGAATAGTTTAATTTAAATAAAATAAGGAAAAGTGCTCCATGATTAAAATAATAATAAAATAGAAGGTGCTAGAGGAGTCCATCAAATCTATAAAAGAGGAGGAGGAGACCATTGGAGCACATCTTGGTTTTAATGTTGTTTCTTGTATATGAGGTTCAGAACATGGTTCTCTACTCCCTTGGTAGCCTCAGGACGAAAAAACTCGGGTGATATAGAGAGATTGGACGAGCACCCATCTCCCCTTGGTGGATTCATTCAGAATCCACAGGTGTAGAGATAGTTTCTCTATTTCAATTTTGAGACCATAGGGTCATTCCCGGCTATTGTATTGGCATCTATCTATATATAATAAAGTTGGATTTTGGTTTCTTCATTTCTCATTGTTTCTCATGTTGTGATTTCTAATGAGATTTTATGCAATTTGTGAGTTTATGGTTTCAATCAAATTTATGGTGTTTGGGTTTCCATCGAAATTTCATGTTAAGTGCTAGATAATTTGATTCGAAGGGTTTGTTCCAAATTTCATTGGTTTGGGACAATACAGTGGTATCAGAGCCTTGGTCTTGGCTCAATCTAAAGCCAAAACCCTATATAGGGCCAAAATATCGTTGTTGATTTCTTGATGCAGATTGAAATTGTAGAAGGCTAAGATTATATTTCCTTATACCAAAAGCAAATGTGCTTGTTGGAGTTGTACGTATCTGGTGTGATGATAATTTGAAAGAGAAGACGCTGAGCCATGTGCACTTGTAAGACAAATGTTTGCACTCCTGTAGATACCAGTGTGCTAAATTGAAAAGTGAATAGCAGAGATGATTGTGCGCACACAAGGAATATTGAAGTAATCAGTTGGTACGAAAATATCTAGTCATACAAACCAACAGATGTGCATGATAGATTGATAGATTTCAGCCTGCTGGTTACAGTCAATATTGGCATATTGGACGTGTCAAATTCGGTGCGAGTTCAGATTGGTGCAAATTTAATCAGCAACACGAATTCAAATGCAATTCGATGAAGATAGGATGTTGAAAAACATCATTAGGTATGCTAAGCTCACTGATCTCGGTGACAACAGAGGAGAATCATGGCATGTGAATAAATTGTAGAGTGTAAAGAGGCCAAGTCACCTATTCTAAACTGCTGCCAGGCGTAATTTGTTGAAATTTCTAAGTCTAACCCGTTAGAAATTTTTCGTTAAGCCTAGAAGATAATGTCTTCTCTAGGGTTTTATTGTAAAAATCCCTAGCCCCATCTACACTTGCAACGACAATTATAAAATGTAACACCCCTAGTCCAACCCTATATTGTAAATGCCATGTACATGTGAAACTTAGGTTCGTGAGCCATAAGATATTAATTAGGCTGGTGAGTTGAGAATTACTTTTTGGAGTCGTGTACCTATGTGTATGTTTGTATCTACTTAGAGGCCAGTGTGCCCATGTGTATAATCTCTTATAGGCTAGAAAAATTGATGTTTTAAATGTGTTTAACTTGCTCATATTAATAAACACATAACATTTGCAGACCAAATTTGACGAAAAGAGTATAGGGGACCAAGACTCCACGGGAATATAAATGCGGTTGGTATGATTCAATAATCATTAAAAGGAGCAAATGAATATAAACAAAGTCAATATAGTGAATTTAGAGAGTGCCAAGTGTCAGAAAAAGACCATTCTCTTAAATTAAAGTTGTGGGAACTGTGAAGGGTTAGCCAGTTAGCCAACAATTGTCACCTTCTGAAAAGAGAGTTCTAGTTGTACAAAGAGGGAAAAGAACAAATAAGTTTGGAGCTATCCTCCAAGCCATATACAAACTCGAAGCTAAATCAGACACCATCCAATGGATAGTGCTCGAAATTATCTTTCCAATGGTATATGGAACTCCCCAAATGGACTCCAGAATCAAAAGTTAGAGCAAGTTGAAAGTTATCCTTGAAAACATGAAAGCAAACGAAATGTTTAAGTTTAATCCCAGATCCTGCAAATCGGAGTTTTCTAAAGCTAAAACAGGGAAGGTCGGAGCAAACTTGCAATCAACAATCGTTGATATCAGCAATCGGCGATTCGAGGTCCACGGCACATAGTTTATCGGCGATCGAAGGTCCGGGGCGCATTGGCAATCAGAAATCGACGATACCACATATCTGCGGGCCCACAAATCGACGATCACACCTTATAGCCATGCGACATATTAACGATAGCAACCGCTCAAATAGATTGCAAATCGGCAATTGGCGATTTCAACTGGTCACTCTTAAGAAATCGCGGGAGGAATATGTCGATAAGTGTAAATCACTGGAAAAGGCCGAAAACGATATTAGGGCCTAGAGCATACTTCGAGAGCTCGAAAATTAGCTAAAATTCCTGAAGTCACGAGACTATGAGAATGTCTCTGTTCGGCCGAGTAAGACGCCCTAAAGTTGGTGGTAGCTTGAGGGTCTGCAAGTGTAGAGAAGGGCGCGCACTGCCAAGGTGCAGTTTGATGGGGAGCATGAGCCTATAGGTTTGAGCCCGCTAGCGTTTGGTTCTTTGGTCAGTTGATGGTACCACATGTGTACCCGTATTTGCCTGAGCTATTGCCTGATGGAATCGAAGTTCCAGCTCGGGGGTGACCCACTGTTGATAGGAAATGAGAAATGTGGTCTATGGTTGAGATGAACATAAAAAGTTTTCAGCCAGTTGGAAACTTAACAGATAAGTTCTATTGTATCTTAAATACGACTACATGTCATGCCATGTCATGCAAGCTGTTTAGGGGAAGTCATGCAAGCCAATTCGTCTCCAATGTGACCTAAGAAAACAAAATAAGTACAAGAAGTTAACTTTTAGTGAAGTAGAGGTTCTTTGGGGAGGTTTGTATGACTGAAGACAATTACAAAACATTTTTACAGGTAGTTCCGATTTGTGTAGGGGAGTAAATCGAAATGTTTGCCAATTTTTTCGAATATTCGTTAATTTCTTGATTCATCCTCCTAATCTACAATATAAGGTATCCAATTTAGGCACTCACTTTTTAAATTGTACACATGTCAAGAAATAAATTCTCTAGTGATGTGCTCTACAATCATGGGCTGGAATTGTTATATGGTCCGCATTTTCCAAGATGAACTTACAATGCACCAATGTTGTTACTTGGCATTTAATCTCCAATCGGATATAATACTCACTTGTTCAAATATCCTTTATGCCAAATTTCCTTATTTGGTTTCCCAACTTAACCCTCGACAACTAGCACAAATGTTGTCCATAGCCTTAAGCTAAGGTTGACTTATTAATAATATCCAAGGGTCATTGCGATATGCAAGATAAAATCAAGTGCTCAATCTCCAAAGTGTACACATGTCAAGAGATCAGTCCTCTAGTGTTGCACTTTCCAAGCATCCGTTCCAAGTGTCTTGAATTGATCATTGGAAGGATCCTGGAAATGTGCCTTAGACAAAAATTTAATTATTGGGGATATGACATCAAAGCCTAGAACATCATATCTTCTCTATGGTTTATTGTAAAAATCCATAGCCCCATCCACCCTTGCAACAAGACAATTATAAAATGTAATTTTTCTACAATATCTGGTTTATTTCTAAGTCTAACCCTAGAGAAGACATGATGTTCTTGTAGATTAGGAGAATGACTCAAGATATTAACGAATATTCGAAAAAATTGGCTAACATTTTGATTTACTCCCCCCGACACCAACAAAACCTACCTGTAACAACGTTCAGTGGTTGTCTTAATTCATATGGCCCTCCCCAATGCAACTCTACTTCATTAAAAGTTAACTTCTTCTACTAATTATGTTTTCTTGTAAGGACAGTAAAGCCATCGAAAACACAGTAAAGGGTTTTTCATCATGAGCCTATGATCAATTTCCTGAAATTTTACAAATTAGCTAATAGAATTGACGAGAGTACCTACCTGTACTCCTACAGTTGACAATACCTCAAGCTACTCTGCTTCGGTTACCAAAAGATCGAAACCACCCAGCCAAACCGAGCAGAACCTCGCTACTCAGTCCAATAAGCTTCTCAATTGAAGCATATTGTTCCCCCGTGCCCAAAAACCTCAAAACAATCCGCGCTCGGTAACTCCAGTTTATGGATTTCCTCCCTTCTTCAGTGTCCCCTTCCTTCGTTCTTTCTTCTTCCTCCGGATCCCTTCCAAAATTATTCTCTGTGGTTTATATCTTGTTTCTTGGCAGTGGCCGCTCTTCCCCCAGCAGCCCACTGCTTTGCCTCATTGTGACACCCTTCCATGTCACGAATCATATATATTTCTTTTATGATTTAATAATATATTTCTTTTATGGTTTAATAAAATACTTCTAGTTCGAATTTCTCAGCAAGCCCTGCTCTAGAAATAAAACTGACTGGTCTCCCTCAATGTGCCTCCAACTAGCCATCAAGCCTTCTCTTATACTTTTCCTGTTGATAAATCAACGACCGAGATTAAGTCCCTAATCAACGGCTAAGATTAAAATAGATTTGATCTTTGTCTCTTAGAAGCTTCTCATCCTTATCTTTATTAATACCCATTAATATCTTTATTTTCCTAAGTTTAGACTTAAGAACTCATTAAAAATATTAATTATTTTAACAACTCTTCATCCAGATGGAATTTTCCAAAACGATTTCTGGGTCTTGGAGATCTCATGTGCTTTAGTCTTTGCACCAATGTTTATGGCTAGAGCACATCTGATGCTACCCCAAACCAATAGTGAATGGCTGAGAAAAATCCGGGAGTGCCAAAATAGGGCAACTTCTCATCACCTCCATGAGGCGATCGAAGGTGGCCTGTGCTCCCTTAGTCCATGCAAAGGCCCCTTTCTTGGTCAAGTCGGTCAAGGGTGTTGCAAGTTGTGAGAACCCTTTGACAAACTTCCTATAGTAAATGTAAATGCCCAAGAAGCCTCATAGTGTACTCACGTCTCAGGGTACTAGTCAATCTGAGATGGTCCGATCATCTCCTCATGGACCTTCAACCCATCTGCTCCAATGATATGCCCGAGATAAAGCATCTCTGTCAATCCAAACTCGCACTTGGAGAGCTTGGCCTAAAACTGCTGCTCCTCCAGAATGCGCAATACCTCCTCCAAGTGTTGGAGGTGCTCCTCCCATGTTCGGCTATAGATCATGATGTCATCAAAAAATCCTAGAACGAACCTCCTCTGCTGCCCCTGAAAGATATGGTTCATTCACTGGAGGGCCTACGTGGTTGATGCAGAGAAGAAGGCGCTGACACAAAGAGTCTAAGCCCTACACAGAGGATAGTTGGACAAACTCTGAGCCTAGGAGAGGTGCCAGAGGATTTATCTCTGTTAGGTGAGCCAGTTTGGCACCCTAGTTGTACTCGACAAAATCTGATTAATAAAAATCCTCCTCTGTTGCACAGGTTTTCCCGCATTGGGTTTTTTCGGGGACAATTGTTTAAAAATATCTATGTTAATGTGTTTGATACTTGTGCATGTATTTGTTTCTGTATTTTGGTGTGATATTTGTAGTAGAGTTTATTTTAATGTTTACTGAAGAGATTTCATAAATAGCTTATCGGAAAATAAGTAGGTAAAATAAATCAGTTACTGCAGTAATAAAATTTTCACATTCACGATGAAGTGTGATGCATCACGGGTAGGAGTTGGAGCCGTATTGTCACAAGAGGGTTACCCCATAACTTTCGAGAGTTGGAAGCTCCTACCGCATGACCTGTCATATTCCATATATGACAAGGAGATGCTGGCCATTATGCATGCATTGGCCAACTTCCACTAGTACTTGGTGGGCAACCAATTACAAGTGAAGACTCATCACAACAGTCTTCGACATTTCATGGGGCAGCAGGGCCTCAATGATAGGCAGTAAATATGGGTCAGCAAGGTGCAGGCCTACGAATTTGATATTGAGTATGTGCGGGGCAAGCACAATGTGTTGGTCAATGCAATATCCAGGAGATCAGCTAGGTTATCTTTTCTGAGTATCTGCGAGGATTGGAAGGCTCAATTGTTGGTAGAGTACTCCAAGGTCAAGAAGGCCTGCGAGGTGTTGGGGGGCACACATGCAGATGAGAATTACCGTGTGATGGATGAGGTCATCTATTACAAGGGGCGCATTTACTTGGTGCTTAACTCGTAGTTGAGGGTGAGGGTACTTCAAGCATCTCACGATTCACCACTCTCCGGAAACCAAGGGTTCCGAAAAACTTACATGGTTTTTCGAGAGAGTTTCATGGGGAAAGGCCTTAAGGAGAACGTGCTGTAGCACGTAAGGGAGTGTGGGGCCTGCCATAAGGGGGCGTTGACTCAGCTTACAGAGCTATTACAACCACTTCCCATCCAAACGAGAAATTGGAAAGTATTTCGATGGATTTCATCACTGGGCTCCCCACGGTATAGGAGAAGGCTTGCTTATATGTGGTCATCGACAGGCTAATCAAATTTTCCCACTTCTTCACCATCCCCACTAGATACACAACTGCCTAGGTTACCTAGTTGTTTTTTCGGGAGGCTTTCAGACTACATGGACTCTCCAAGAACATTGTGAGCAATAGAAACAATAGATTTATGGGTGGCCTTTGGCAGGAGTTCCTCAGGTTGGTTGGTATAGAGCTCACTCCTAGCACCAGTTATCACCCTAAGACAGAGGGCCAAACGTCTGGACGGAGAGCGTCAACCAATGGTTGAAGGGGTACCTGAGAAACAATGTGACAAGTCAACATTGGACGTGGATTCGATGGTTGCACTTGGGCGAGTTCTGCTACAACACCACACACCACATGTCTATTGGTATGACTCCTTTCCATGCCCTCTATGGTTATGACGCTTTGACTTTTGCTGATGTTATTTTTGGAGACAGTCAGGCCCCAAAGGCCAAAGACTGGGTCCAAGAGAGCCAAGATATCCTCAAAGCTCTCAAAGATAATCTAGCGACAACCCAGAATCAACAAAAACTTTATGCAAAGCGGCACAAGATAGAGAGGCACTTTGAGGAGGGGGACCTAGTGTACCTCCGGTTGCAGTCTTACAGACAACCTATGCTGAAACAGAAGGGTTTAAGAAGCTACAACCATGCTTCTATGGGCCCTACCAGGTGACTAATCGGGTTGGAGAGGTGGCTTATGAGATAGATATGCTTCCGAGGAGTAGAATCCATAACGTATTTCATGTCTCATGCTTGAAAGTGTTGGGACAACAGGTGACCACAGCAGTTGATCTACTCCCATTGGATGATGAGGGCCATTTGGTGTTGAAAACAGAGGCCATTCTGGAGAGCAGGGAGAGGAGACTGAAGAACAGAACCATCAGGGAGTTCTTGGTATGATAGAAGAACCTTTCGATGAGGATGCCACCTGGAGGGTGAGCACATACTGGAGCGCCCGACTTTGAGGTTGCTTGAGGGAAAGCAACATTTGGGAGGCGAGGACTGTCATGTCCCTTCTCAAATGTATTAGTCACGGGGTGCAACTACATAATTTTGGCATCATTTTTGGCTTAGGAGGAGAATACCACACGCAGAACTTAGGAACTATAGGCAATTCGACTTTATTTCTGGTAGCTAGTGAAATGTGGGGGCCACCCACATGAATAATTTGAATTTTCCAAGGGATATGTTGGAGGGAAATCGAACTAGTGGAAGGAGGGGCCCACAAGAGGCTGAGGAGGCCCAAAGTGATAAAAGAGGAAGGAGCTCTCATTTTGCAGCATTCTGATCATTTGACAAACAAACTTACCTATGCATGCTCTGTTGCTTAACGAGTCTATCGGCTATTTAGCCACGAGTCTTCCACAGGGAAGATTCAACCTCTACATTGGGGGACTATCAATGCCCACCCTAGGGAGGTTGTTCCACAGAGATTGCAGGAGTTCCAGCATGGAAAAACAACCCAGCCAAGCACGCAGAGCAAGAGACGCGTACTTTTGGGCAGCCAAAAACACGTAGAGAGGAGTGAGCCAACCGAGAGGTCTCTAGCTTGCTGGGAGTTATAGGAGCAGGAAAGGTTGTGGGTTGAGGACATTTTCTCCGATTTTTTCAGTTAGTTAGTCAGTGATTACAACAACACGCATTTCTGGGCAGAGGGGTTCGCAATGGCCTCTAGTAGCAAATTCGTGGGGCTTAGGAGAACAGCCATCCGAGCAAAGGGTTCATAGGGGAGAAAGGAATCACTTATCACAGGAGAAACTGGCATTTGAGGGGAGTTTTCAGGTGGATTTGCAGGCTCTTTGCTGCAAATTGAATTTGGCAACAGTAACCGGAGAGGGGCTCCAAGGAGGCCGAAAATCGAAAATCAAAATCAACGAAATTCCCTTCTAGGTTTTTCTGGGTTTCATCCAAGGAGTCTAAGGCTGAAAGGATATAATTTTCTAGGCGGTTTTTGGGCACCTTCCAGCAAGTCGAATTCAGAAGATCAGTGGTTTCACTAGGACAGCGCAATGCAGAGTGGTACAACCACTGAACAACCATCATCTCAGCCATTACATCACCTGGGTTTGGCCACGTTTGTCCTTGAGACAAGCCCAGGTGCACCAATTCATTTATATTGTACCTATGCTCTCAAATTTTATAATATATGGCTCAGCAATTCCAGATTTATAGTGTTTGATGCATATTTTTAATTTTATGCTGCTGCACTGTTTAATTGTTTAGAATATCACTTAAATTCCTATTTGGGAACATTACATATATTTTATTAACATTAAGAGATAACTGAGGTGCCACACTACATTGTCTCTACATTCATCATGGCTTATGGGTGTGTATTCTACATTGCAATAAATGTTTGTCAAGTTCAAAAATAAAAGTTAGTTATTATGATTTTTTCCAAGATAACCAAATCAAAGTGTAAATGTGAGATGACTACCCTAACAATTATTTGTATTCTATGCCCAGATACTCCCCTCACATTCCAAGATGAAAGGTTCAATTTCGAGGGTAGCTTTTCTCAAGTGCTTTTTAGAGGGCTCAAAATTTGTATGAAAAGTTGATACCATCTCAGGCTATTAAGGATGGGTGTAGATCAGTCAATAACAAGACTATGTTGTTAGGACTTTCACAATGTTGTTTCGTGTATGGATTTGCTAATAGTCGAGAGTTTATCAACTAGTCCAATATGAAATATTCAATTTCGAGCGTAGCTTTCCTTAAGTGCTTTTTATAGGGCTCAAAATTTGTATGAAAGGTTGACACCATCTTAGACTATTAAAAATGGGTTTAAATAAGTCAATAACAAGACAATATTCTGTTAGGACTTTCACAATTTTGTTTCATGTATGGACTTGCTAATTGCCGAAAGTTTATCAACTAATGTGTGAGAGGGTGGGATATTGATTGATTCTCTTTATTGCTCTAACAATGTACTAAACTTTCTCCTCTTAGAGAGCCTATGTTTTTTATTCTCCATCTCTGATCTTGTAGTTTCTTATTTTTATTTTTATTATACTTCACTTTCCACTCATATCAATTCCCTATAGTGGTTTGGTTAACTCTCATCATCTTTTTACATGTTGGAGATACGCCGACTAAGCCTAACTTGTAGCTGCAGTGGGCTTTAAACACCATTTATTATACACCCTTAGGGGTTGGTAGTGGGCCACACTACTGGTAGTAGTCACCCACTAACTATAATGTGGTCCACTACCAACCACTAAGGGTGTATAATAAATGGCGTTTAAAGTCCACTGCAGTGACAAGTTAGGCTTAGTCAGCATATCTCCAACAGGTAACAAGGCGATGAGATTTAATAGAAGCACTACATCCCTATGAATCCCCTCCGGTGCTTTTGCTAACACTCATCACCATATTACATGTCGGTGATATGTTGACTAAGCCTAACTTGTAGCCCCAAAGAACTTTAAATACCATTTGTTATACACCTTTAGTGGTCTATTGTTGACCCACTAACACTAGTGTGGTCAACAATAGACCACTAAAGGTGTATAACGAATGGCATTTAAAGTTCTTTGGGGCTACAAGTTAGGCTTAGTCGACATATCACCGACATGTAATAAGGTGATGAGGGTTAGCAAAAGCACCGGAGGGGATTCATAGGGATGTAGTGCTTCTATTAAATCTCATCGCCTTGTTACATGTTGGATATATGCTGACTAAGCCTAACTTGTCACTGTAGTGGGCTTTAAATTCCATTTATTATACACCCTTAGTGGTTGGTAGTGGACCACACTACTGCTAGCGGGCGCCCACTAGCAGTAGTGTGGCCCACTACCAACCACTAAGGGTGTATACTAAATGGCGTTTAAAGCTCACTGCAGTGACAAGTTAGGCTTAGTCAGCATATCTCCAACATGTAACAAGGCGATGAGATTTAATAGAAGCGCATCCCTATGAATCCCCTGCGGTGCTTTTGCTAGCCCTCATCACCATATTACATGTCGGTGATATGTTGACTAAGCCTAACTTGTAGCCCCAAAAAACTTTAAATGCCATTCGTTATACACCTTTAATGGTCTATTGTTGACCACACTAGTGTTAGTGGGCGCCCACTAACACTAGTGTGGTCTACAATAGACCACTAAAGGTGTATAAGGAATGGAATTTAAAGTTCTTTGGGGCTACAAGTTAGGCTTAGTCAACATATCACCGACATGTAATATGGTGATGACGTTAGCAAAAGCACTGGAGGGGATTCATAGGGATGCGCTTCTATTAAATCTCATCGCCTTGTTACAAGTTGGAGATATGCTGACTAAGCCTAACTTGTCACTGCAGTGGGCTCTAAACGCCATTTATTATACACCCTTAGTGGTTGGTAGTGGACCACACTACTGCTAGCGGGCGCCCACTAGCATTAGTGTGGCCCACTACCAACCCCTAAGGGTGTATAATAAATGACATTTAAATCCCACTGCAGCTACAAGTTAGGCTTAGTCGGCATATCTCCAACATGTAAAAAGGTGATGAAAGTTAACTAGACCACTATAGGGAATTGATAGGAGTGGAAAATGAAATATAATAAAAATAAAAATAAGAAACTACAAGATCAGAGATGGAGAATAAAAAACATAGGCTCTCTAAGAGGAGAAAGTTTAGTACATTGTTAGAGCAATAAAGAGAATCAATCAATATCCCACCCTCTCACACCCTAGTTGATAAACTCACGATAATTAGCAAATCCATACATGAAACAACATTGTGAAAGTCCTACCAAAATATTGTCTTGTTATTAACCGATCTAAACTCATCCCTAATAGTCTAAGATAGTGTCAACTTTTCATACAAATTTTGAGCCCTACAAAAAGCACTTAAGGAAAGTTATCCTCGAAATTGAATATTTCATATTGGATTAGTTGATAAACTCTCGACTATTAGCAAATCCATACATGAAACAACATTGTTAAAGTCTTAACAAAATATTGTCTTGTTATTGACCGATCTACACCCATCTTTAATAGTCTGAGATGGTGTCAACCTTTCATACAAATTTTGAGCCCTATAAAAAGCACTTGAGTAAAGCTACCCTCAAAATTGAACATTTCATCTCGGAATGTGAGGGGAGTATTTGGGAATAGAATACAAATAATTTTTAGGGTAGTCAGCCCACCTCTACACCTTGATTTGATCTCTTGCAAAAAATTAGAATAACTAACTTTTATTTTTGAACTCGACAAACATTTGTTGCAATGCAGAATACACACCCACAACCCATGATGAACGTAGAAACA
Organism: Pinus taeda; assembly: GCA_000404065.3. Taxonomy (NCBI): domain Eukaryota; kingdom Viridiplantae; phylum Streptophyta; class Pinopsida; order Pinales; family Pinaceae; genus Pinus; species Pinus taeda. The sequence continues at coordinate 30,191 of APFE031641580.1, forward strand.
ATGTAGTGTGGCACCTCAGCTATCTTTTAATGTTAATACAATATATGTAATGATCCCAAGTAGGGATTTAAGTGATATTCTAAACAATTAAACAGTGCAGCAGCAAAAAATTTAAAAGCATGCATCAAACGACCATAAAAACATTGTATATCTGGAACTGCTGAATCATATATTATAAAATCTGAGAGCATAGGTACAATATAAATGAATTGGTGCACCTGGGCTTGTCTCAAAGACAAGCTGGGCCAAAGCCAAGCGATGTAATGGCTGAGATGATGGTTGTTCAGTTTCTGTACCACTTTGCATTGCGTTGTCAGAGGGAAACTACTGATCCTATGAATTCGACCTATTGGAAGGTGCCCAAAAACCGCCCAGAAAATTATGTACTTTCAACCTTAAACTCCTTGGACGAAACCCTAAAAAATCCAGAAGGGAATTTCGTTGATTTTGATTTTCAATTTTCGGCCTCCTTGGAGCACCTCTCCGGCCACTATTGCCAAATTCGATTTGCAGAAAAGAGCCTGCAAATCCACCTAAAAAGTCCCCTCAAATGGTGATTTCTCCTATGATAAATGATTCATTTCTCCCTATATGATCTCTTTGCTCGGATGGTTGTTTTCCTAAGCCCCACGAATTAGCTGCTAGAGGCCACTACGCAGCCCCTTTGCCCAGAAATGCGTGTTGTTGTAATCATTGTCTGGCTGGCTGAAAAAATCAGAGAAAATGTCCACAGCCCACTACCTTTCCTACTCCTGTAACTCCCAACAAGCTAGAGACCTCCCGGTTGGCTCACTCCTCTCTACATGTTTTTGGTTGCCCAAAAAGTACACAGTGTCCTACTTTGCATGGTTGGATGGGCTATTTTTCCGTGTTGGAACTCCTGCAATCTCTGTGGAACAGCCTCCCTAGGGCGGGCACGGATAGTCCCCCCACGTAGAGGTTGAATCTTCCCTGTGGAAGACTCGTGGCTAAACAGCGGGTAGACTCATTAAGAAATAGAGTGTGCAAAGATAAGTTTGTTTGTCAAATGATCAGAATGCTGCAAAATGAGAGCTCCTTCCTCTTTTATCACTTTCGGCCTCCTCAGCCTCTTATGGGCCCCTCCTTCCACTAGTTCGATTTCCCTCCAACATATCCCTTGGAAAATTTGAATTATTCATGTGGGTGGCCCCCACATTCCACTAGCTACCAGAAATAAAGTCGAATTGCCTATAGTTCCGAAGTTCTGCGTGTGGGATCCTCCTCCTAAGCCAAAAATGATGCCAAAATTATGTAGCTGCACTCCGTGACTAATACATTTGAGAAGGGACATGACAATCCTCCCCTCCCAAATGTTGTTTGCCCTCAAGCAACCTCAAAGTCGGGTGCTCCAGTTGGTGGCCCTCTGTCCCCCGAACTCTCTCCATCTGTCCCACCACAATCTTGCTCCACCTTGTCCTCTCGGTCACTATCAGAAAAGACCTCAATGTAATGTGCTCTACCCACTGTGCACCTATGGCCTGGTGCCCATGGCTCTCCGCATGTGAAGCATAGCTTCCTCCTCCAGAGGTCCTTCTGTGTCTCCTCATCTAGTTGCCCCCTCCCCTGTGTGGTCCTCGGTGGTGGGGGTTTAGTCTCATGCCCCTTCTATGGGAAAGGGGTCCATGCAGGAAATGGCGCTCTGGTCTTGGGGATGGCCCCCTGCAAGTTTCTGGCGCACACCACCACTTCCTGCAGCGTAGATGGTCTGCGTGACTTTACCAATCCACACAAAGGCTCAAGCAAGCGCTCAATGCAGGTATATACCCTCTTGGCCTCACGCAGATTCGGGACCATCACTGACTCACTGGGTTGCCTGTTTGGTGCAGTTGGATTAGCTCCCTGAAAGATGCCTCTGGATCCCTCTGATCAAATCACTCCACCACCCTCCTGGTGAAGTCCTCATAAGAAACTATCTGGGCATGCTCCAAAGTGGTTAGGCCACGAAACCACCAGACATGGGCTTCCCCCTCCAAGTGCAGCGCTGCCATCTTAATGGCTTCCTACTCTGTCATCCGGTTGAGTTGAAATTATGTGCCCATCTTTTCAACCCAAGCCCTAGCTATGCACTTGGCAGTGCCATCAAATGTATTGAAGTACATCCTCCCTATAGTTCTCCGCAGCTCATAGTTTTGGGTCCCCTGTCCTTCATACCCCTTGTTCCTCTCACTTTGCTTGAGCTTGCAGTAATCTCTGAAGGAGAGGGCTTCTTTGAAATCTTTGTCCATTGCCTACCACTCTATGAAGTAATCCCCCATATGGGAAGTGTCTTCCTCCCTTGCTAGTTCAATTTGTGCTATTGGCACAAAAGAGGGTAGTGTAGCCCAGTGGGCACACTCACTGAATGGTGATGCGCTACTTGTGAGGGATGATAGAAAGGCTGAGAAGCCCTGAAAATTTCTCCACACAAAAATCCTCTAGGTTTGGCTCTGTCTCAGCTCTGTGATTTGATCCCCTCCAGCATGTCTTTCTGCCCCTTTGCCAATTCACTCAAAGCCCTCAAGAGGGTATTGAAAGCCATCTCCTCCCTACCCTTGGGCTCTGTCATTTCCTCCTCTCCGGCCATTGTTTTCCCTTTTTCCTCCATGTCTGGTGTAATTTCCAGCTCCCTTTCTCTGCTCCTGTACCTCTACCTCCGGTAAGTGATGTTCTCCCGACCTTCTCCTCTCATAGGAGAGGCTGAGAGAATTGAGATGGAAGGTTGACCTGGAATTCTACATTTCTGACTCCACTATTCCAAACTTGAAGTAGACTTTTCGTGAAGTTGGCAAGAGTGCATAAATCAATCTAATGGTGGAAAGGAAGGACCAACTGTAGCTTCCACGCATACTCCAAGAAAAATCGAATACCAAGCTTACAATGGGTTAGTATTCCGAGGTGGCTAAACTGGAGAGACGAAATTCTGAGCTGCCAGTAGAAAATATATGGGAGCAAGAGGCCGCGATATGTTCGTAGATCCATTTCCCTAACGGCAAGATCGCAGAAACCAAATTGTTGATACATTGGACTGGAAATCCAATTGAATTGTGGAATTTGTGTATTTGAAACTAAAAGTTGTCACACGAAAGATACAAACAGCTGATTGGGAGTTCCATAGCAGAGAATTCAACGGGTGACAAGATGCTGAGATCTCTATGGTAAGTAACATAAATCAATAGTGAGGTCAAGGAGTTGCTAGTGACCATCAAGGTTAGATTGGGCAACCTGTGTTGAGATCGTTGAGCTTACAAGAAGCGAGAGCCATTACCAAAGGGATTGATTGTAGGGAGAATAGGGTTGATTACTGTAGAAAGTTGAATTCTTGGTAATGGCATCGGTTACTCACTTGTAGAGGCCCAACACCCTCAAATTATTAAAAGGGGGTCAAGATAATTAGAAGGTAGCTAATTCAGTTGGAGCACCAAGGTCGAGTCCTTATAATTTATTACCAGAATCAAGTCTACCTAAGTTAGTGTCTTGTGTCTAGCAGAATTGTCATTCCACTCACATTCCAAGTTGTGGCATGTTGTTTATCTCTGGAACAATGCAAAAGTTGGTTCCTTGGAACACCATGCACCCAAACAGAACAACAGACCCTTCTCTAGGAAAGTGCATAACATGCTCCAACAAAATCATCTAAAGGATTTAGAAAGGGAGAAAGAAGTGTGGAATTAGCTTTTTGTACTTGGGTCCAATTAAAAGCCTGGAAGATCAGGAGATGACCTCGCATTAGAAGATTTGGAATCATAACTTTCCAAGTTGGGTCAATCTGATTGGAGTTTAAATCGGGCTCTGAAACCAACTATGCTTGCATTGGTACAAGCCAGATTGTTGGCGCATCCAGGATAACAAGCCAATCTTATCATCACATCCTATTTCAACAATATTTTGAGGATAGTAACACCCTTTCCTCCTATAACGATGAAATCATGAAGAGGGTCTTTCAATTGATTGTAGAACGTTATTCAGGATTACATGACACCTAGAGCTCAAACATTGATAGAAGGCTTGTAATCCTAGACACCATGGCCAAAATCAGATCCTGCGTAGTCATGATTTATCTAGAACAAGATGATTTGATCCTTCGGATGTGCCAATTCTTCTTCACCAACATTAGAGAGCATCACCCAGAGAGGTAAAAGCCAACATGTGAGATATCTTATCTTCATTGCTAGTTGAACGTGATGTCATTCACAAACAACGGCAGACAAAATTGTTAGCCATTTGAAGACACAGGTTGCCTCACTAGCTGCCTATGAGCTAGCCAAAGGGGTGGTTGAGAAAAACATGAGATTCTTCAAAAGGCAACTAACCCAGGAGGAGTTGATAACGATGCAAGATACAAAGATCCAAACATGTAGCATGAATGAGCTGAAAAGGAAGGATCTTTGCTTCATCTGCAAGGAACCTTAGGGACTTGACCACTCGTGCAAGAGTGACATCGAGAAGATGAAAGGGGTAGATCAAGAGAAGACTCTTGACTTTCAAGATGAGGATTCTTCTTTTATAATTGACTTCATGTGTTCTTACGAGGACACCTTTGAGGAGCATGAGTAATCATGGGGAGTTGTCAAAGGAAACTCAAAGATGCAGACATGTTTGGTAAGGAGATTGATGAGCAACAATTTATAGTGGAGCATAGTGCGCATGATGGGCCATCTTTGCAGAGTTAGCTAGTTGCTCATGTTGAGCCCATGATGGAGGAGGATAGCAAACATCCTTGGGGCAAACCATTGATGAGGAGCGGGCAGATGCACAGACAACCACGAGGGAGGTAATATTTGCAAACATTGGTCATCAGGAGGCGTTGGGACCTGACAGGACAATTTTGCAGGTGACAAGTGGACCGGTGGAGCATGGCACTATTCAGCTGAGTCTATCATCATTCATAGGGTTGTCATTATCATCTCAGTGTCTAATGAGTCATTTTACATCTTGTTCATGCTTCAGTTGTGCCTAGGCAAGCTCATTTCCCTCTCCTAGGGTTTTCAAGGTAAT
>APFE031641588.1:0-43032 GCA_000404065.3 Pinus taeda
TTTAGGGTCGAGAAATTTAACGGCCAAAACTTCTCGCTGTGGAAGATGCAGATGGAAGATTATCTATATCAGAAATATTTATACCTACCATTGGGCGGAAAAACAAAGATGTCGATTGGTATGACAGATGAAGAATGGAACCTTCTCGATAGAAAGGCACTCAGAACAATATGATTGTGCCTCACAGCGTTGGTCGCCTTCAACATTTCGAAGGAAACAACGATAGAGGGTTTGATCAAGGCATTGGAAAAAGTATATGAAAAACCCTCGCCTCAAACAAGGTATTTCTTATGAAACGATTATTTAATATGAAGATGTTGGAAGGTGGATCTATTGTAGACCATTTAAATGATTTTAATACTATTACAAGTCAGTTAAGTTCTGTAGGGGTAAAATTTGATGATGAAGTTAGAGCTCTGTTATTCATGTGCTCATTTCTAGAAAGCTGGAATGGTTTAGTAATGACCATTAGTAACTCTATTTTTGGATCTAGTACTTTAAAGTTTGATGATGTTGTCGGTGCTATCCTTAGCGAGGAAATGTGACGGAAAAGATCCGGTGAGACATCGGGTAGTGCTTTGAGTGCAGAATCTAGGGGAAGAAAAATGGAAAGAGGAAAGAGCTCAGGATATCACAGTAAATCAAGGAAAGGCAAATCCAAGTCTAGATTGGGGATAGTGTGCTGGAAATGTAGAAAGAAAGGACACCTAAAGAAAGACTGTAGATCTCGGAAGGGAAAAGAAGGAAATGCACAACAAGAAAAAATCATGAAGAAAATGTGACAGGTGAAGTGTTACAAGGTGCTTTGATTCTTTCTTTTGAAAATATTATTGATTTCTAGGTGGTAGATTCAGGGACTTCATTCTATGCCACACCTGATAAGAAATATTTTCATGACTATGTTCAAGGAGATTTTGGACAAGTCCATTTGGGTGATGATAAACCCTGTAAAATTGTTGGAACGGGTAAGGTTATTGTAAAACAGTAGAATGGATACCAATGGCTACTAAAGGAGGTAAGGCATGTTCTAGATTTGAAGAAAAATCTAATTTCAACAGGGTAGTTAGGTGTTGAAGGTTGTGTGACAACTTTCATAGATCAAGCTTGGAAGGTCACCAAAGGAGTCCTAGTAATAGCAAAAGGCAAAAAGGTTGGTACATTGTATTTATGCAATGGTATTTCTAACTCTATTAATGCTTTAACTTCCAAAGGAGTAGATGCAGCATTATGGCATCATAGGCTCAGACACATGAGTGGGAAGGGGATGAAGATTCTTCACTCAAGAAATTTGTTGCCGGGTTTGAAGAATGTTGATTTGGACTTCTGTGAGAATTGCATTTATGGAAAATAGAAGAGAGTCAGATTTTTTAGAGTTGGGAAAGAAACGAAGAGTGAAAAATTAGAGCTTTTGTATACAGATGTATGGGGAACTGCTCAGGTATCATCTCTCGGTGGCTCTCATTATTATGTTACTTTTATTGATGATGTAACTAGAAAAACTTGGATTTATTGTATTAAGAATAAATTTGATGTAGTTGATACTTTCAAGAAATGGAAATCTTTGGTTGAGATTGGGACATGAAAGAAATTGAATTGTCTCAGATCAGAAAATGGAGGTGAATATTGCAACAAAGAGTTTGATAGGTGATTTTCAGAGCATGGAATTCATAGAGAGAAGACAGTTCCAAGAACACCACAAGAAAATGGTGTGTCAGAAAGGATGAACAGAACAGTCATGGAGCGTGCAAGGTGCATGAGATTGCATGCAGGATTTCCTTTACAGTTTTGGGTAGATGTTGTAAATACTACTGTTTATCTAATAAATAGAGGGCCTTCAAGTTCCTTGGATGGTGGTGTTCCAAAGGAAGCATGGACAGGTAAAAAGGTAAACTTTTCCTTTTTAAAGCGTTTTGGTTGTGAGGCCTTTGTCCATATTAATAAAGAAAATAGAACAAAGCTTGAGGCAAAATCAATGAAATGTACCTTTATTGGATATGGTGTTAATGACTTTGGTTATCTCTTATATGATTATGAAAATAACAAAATCATTAGGAGCAGAGATGTAATATTCAATGAAAAGATATTGTATAAGAATCAGTTGCAGGAAAAGAAATAGGAAAAAGAAAACAAGGAATACACAGTTCTTGATGAGATCACTAAAAAAGTAAAGGTGCCTAATAATAATAATAATCAACAACCACAACAACAACAACCACCACAATAGCAACAGGCACCCCAAACACCTGAAAGTGGTGTTAGAAGATCTACCAGGATAAGTATACCCCCTGAACGATACTCTCCTTCATTATATTATGTATTGTTGATTGATTCTGGTGAACCAGAATGTTGTGAAGAAGTAATGCAGGTTGACAATAGGAAGAAGTGGGAGCTAGCCATGGAAGAAGAGATGGACTCCTTAATGCATAACCAAACTTGGGACTTAGTCAGGTTTCCTACAGGTAAAACTACATTGTAGAATAAATGGGTTTATAGGCTGAAGGAAGAAGATGGAGGAAAACAGAGGTGCAAAACTAGACTTGTGGTGAAGGGGTTTGACAAAATAAAGGTATTGATTTTGATGAAATATTTTCTCCTGTTGTTAAAATGAATTCAATCAAAATTATTTTGAGTCTAGTAGCAGTTGAAGATTTGCATCTTGAACAGTTAGATGTAAAGAAAGGCTTTCTCCATGGGGATTTGGAGGAAGAGATATATATGCAACATCCACAAGGATATGAGGTGAAAGGGAAGGTGAAACTAGTGTGCAGGTTGAAGAAGAGCTTGTATGGCTTAAAACGGGCTCCAAGGAAATGGTATCTAAAATTTGACAAGTTTATGTACGAACAAGGTTATACTAGATGTGACTCTGATCATTGTGTTTATCTGAAAAAGCAAAATGATGGCGGCTATATTATATTGTTATTGTATGTAGATGACATGCTTGTTGCAGAGTCTAACATGCAGGAAATAAATGTGCTCAAAAGAAAATTGGCAAATTTATTTGCATTGAAGGATTTGGGAGCTACAAAACAAATCCTTGGTAAGAGAATAACTAGAGACAGGAAAAATCGCAAATTAACATTGTCTCAGAATGAGTACATACAAAAGGTGTTGAAAATATTTAATATGTACAATGCAAAACCAGTTAGTACAACTTTTGCTAGCCATTTCAAAATTAGTAAGGAAATGTGCCCAAAGACCCAAGAAGACATGGATTATATGTCTAAATTTCCATATGCATCAGCTGTTGGAAGCTTAATGTATGCAATGGTCTACACAAGACCTGATATTGCACATGCAGTGGGAGTTGTAAGTAGGTACATGAACAATCTAGGAAAGGAACATTGGATGGTAGTGAAATGGATTCTTAGATATTTGAAAGGCACCACAAATCAAGAATTATGCTTTGGTGGTTCAAACATTTCTCTACAGGGATACGTTGATGCAGATATGGCAGGTGACAGAGATAATAGGAGGAGCACTACAGGATATGTATTTATTGTAGGTGGAACAAATATCAGTTGGGTTTCAAAAATCCAAAGTGTTCTTGCACTTTCAACAATAGAAGCAGAGTATGTTGTTGTTATAGAGGCTAGTAAAGAAATTATTTGGTTACAAAGGTTTATGGGTGAATTGGGTAAGAAGCATGATATGGGCATGTTATACAGTGATAGCCAAAGTGCCATTCATATTGCAAAAAACTCAACATTTCATTCCAGGACTAAACACATATAGCTCAAGTACCATTTCATACAATCAGTGTTGGATTATGGAGAGTTGAAGCTAGAAAAGATACACACTAACCAGAATCTTGCATATATGCTAACAAAAGTTGTAACCAGGGAGAAACTGAGAATATGCTCAGCTTCAATTGGTCTTCAAGGATGACGATGAAGTTGAGAAACAGTGAAGTCCAAAGAGAAGTCATTGTCCAGCAAATGAAGCAGCCATGGAGTTGCTACAATCATTCTCCAAGTGGGAGATTGTTGGGTGTGGAGCATGATTATTTAGAGGTCTTTATTTTAGCCGGATGTATACCCCAGGAATTTTGTACACCCCTCCATGTGGGGGGGGTGCAGGGGGGACTTGTCTCCCCCACGGGGGTTCGGGGGGGCTAATCCCCCTTGGTTGGGGGGTCTAGGGGCCAGTGGTCCCCGATAGGGGTTCCAGGGGCAGCACCCTTGAAGCTAAAAATAGATGTAAAATTGCCTTGTAAAAGTATAGTAATTTCTAGTCAATCTGGGTTGTTCATTAGGTGAATGATTTGATGGTAGAACTTATGTTTAGTTTAGGATTTTTTCCCTAGAAGGAAACCCCTCTCTTTGTATGAGGGCATTGTATTGAGGCTGTGATATAGATGTGTATTCTCCGAGCGAGAAACAGAGAGGTGAGACTATGAGAGAAAACAAAGGATATTACAACAGATCTGCTGTAGGTTGTGTCTCTTCATTTTGCTAGATAGTAGAAAGGAAGGACTGGCTGTTTGGCGTGGACGTAGCCCAAATTGGGTGAACCACATATATCTGTGTCTCTCTAGTTTTATGCATTTTCTGTGTTTATATTTCTGCTATATTCTATGTGTTCCATTGCTCTGTAATATATAATTTTCTAACATTCTTTTGAAGTAAGATCTCTTAGCAATTATTTAGATGAGTGGTGTGTTTAAAACATTGATTTTAGTATTTCCTTACTGCAGTAGACAATATTTCAATTCTCCCAATTAGTGCAAAATTCCCCTTCCTTCATTGGTAATCAAACTTCTTCTGAATCAATAGAAGGCTAGTTTGAGAAATGATAGTGGTATATCGCCAGCTCAGCAGTGACAAAGAGTGGACCCATCACATCTGCTTGTGTATAGAACACTGTCACATCCAATTTTATACGAACCTCGAGTTGATAAAGTAAATTTGGTAGCCCCAGGAGTTGCGACATTCTTGTTGTAATACTAGTGCTCATCACTTTTTGGAACCATTGTCGGGGAGGTGTCTGAGTAAGATGCGATTTTTTCTTTCTTTATTCCATTCCTTATCTCTTTCATTCTGTTACTAGCTTCACTTCTGTAAGAGTAATTGTAAGTTGGTTTGCTTTCTTTTCCATTTTCCAAGTGAGATTTCATTCAACATTTAGTATCCATTTAGTTTTTTATTTCAATTTTGCAATTAGTCTCAAAGCTTGGAAAAACACAAAACAAAACAAAAACACTTCTTTCATGCCTTGTAGGAATAGACATAGGAAAAAAATTTCCTCACCACTTCAAATATCCAACCTTCCCTCTTCTTCAGTGGTTGTGAATTGGAGGACCTCTTAGGTGAACAACCAAAGATTTTTGAAGAGCCTACAGGGGAAGAAGAAGAAGGAAAACCCATTCCAATTGACCTAATTAGTGAAAATAGAAATGACAGAGGAGATAGAAAAGAATTGAGAGTGATTTTCCCATCAGAGAAACCAACGGGGATGCCAAGATGAAAAACATAAGCCCCTCTGCTCTTCCTCACTTCCATGGTCTGACCTCAAAAGATCCATACACTTCTTGTTCGAGTTCACTGTCATGTGTAGAAATTATGATTGCATCACTGATGATCAGAAGTTGAAATTATTCCCATCCACTCTCAAGGATGCAACTTTACGTTGGTTCATGGGTTTACCTGGCGATAACATCACCACCTAGGCTTAGATGCAACAAACCTTCAACAATAAATATTAAGACTACTACAAATCTGAAGGGACTGAAGAGGAAATTTTTAGAATGACCTTGGGACATGATGAATCCCTAGAGGATTACAAGGAAAGATTCCAGCTTAGCTACAAAAGGGCTAGGTGCACACTTGATCCTGAGTCATTGAAGCTAGTCCTACTCATGGGGGTCATGGAAGACCTTCTGGATACTTTAAACCTTCTAGCAGGAGGGGGAATCTACCAGCTATCTTATGATGATATCAAGGCTATCTTTAAGAACCATTCTAGGGCTACTAGGAAAAAGGGTAGGTGTTGTCAACCAATGGCTAGCTCATCCTATTCCAACACATCCATAAAAGGTGAAATTGGAAATATGTTGTAATATTTCAAGAGTGAAATGTTGCAAACCCTCACCCTATAGATGGACACTATGCACATTAAGAGAAAGCAGGAGGAAGCAGAGAGAGCATTAGCCATCTTCTGCCCTAGATGCATAAGGAGGCACCCTAGGAATGAATGTCCACTAAACCTTATAGGAATATGCTCGATCTATGAAGAAGACCACTCCACAGACAAGTGCCCTTCTCTACCTAGACTAAAAGTTGTGTATCAGGGAACTGAAGGGGTGACTGAACAACTCTGCGACATAAATCAAAGGAGACCTCATGGGTCTCGACCATACCAACAGGGGATGCAAGGGTCATCTTGTGCATATTACAACCCTAACCAAAAAACATCCATTCCCTCTTGGACCCCCCTACTCATCCCTCTTGGTCTACACCTTCTCCTTGGTCTTTTTCACCTCAGTACCATTCCTAGCCGACCAACCAGTGGTTTCAGCTATATACTCCTCCAAAGCCTTAGTGGAGTGCAACACCCCAGGGATAGATGCCCACATACACCAATGCTCTAGATTTATTGCCTTCACCTCCTACTCAACCAAATATTTTACACCCTACTCCAACTAAACAATGTAAAATGATTGACTAGCCAAATCCAAACCCAAAAAACAGACAGGCACAACAAGTATATAGTGGAGAGACATCCTACCCTGCTTATGTTGTGGAAATTCAAGAGATCAACCTAAGGTCGAGGAGAGTACTCTCTGAAAACCAACCTCCATCTCGACCTAGGGAGAGTGAGGAGGAAAGAGAGGAAAGTATTCCTAGAGTGAATTTACCACCCTTTCCTAAAAGATTAGCTCATCCACTCTAGCCTACCCCAGAAGAGAATGAACTTCTAGGTGAATTGAAAAATCTATGTGTCAAAATTCGACTTCTCCAAATGATTAAGGATGTACCTATTTACACAAAATTGATTAAAGAGAAGTGTTTCAAACATCTAGGGAGGTGAAAAAGAGACACCACTATCATTAATGTCATTGGATATTTGTTTGACTTAATGTTGGTGCAAGTAATTTTCCTAAAGTATTTAGACCCTGGAAGCCCTGTAGTAGATGTGCACATCAATGGCACCATTATCCCACACACCTTGATTGATCTTGGGGTTGTCATTAATGTGATGACTAAGGACACCATGCTCAAGATAAAACTTCAGGGTTCATTAAGAAATAGCACAATGGTCTTGCAGCTTGTAGATTGTTCCACAGTAGCCCCTGAGGGGATTGTTGAGGATGTGATGGTCTCCATTGACTCCTGGGAGTACCCTGCAGACTTCCTAGTTCTCCAGCCTAAGGCCAAGCTTAATGTTTATCCTTTCATACTTGGGAGGCCTTGGTTAGTTTCTGTTGATGCATACATCAGTTGTAGGGCTAGAAATATGACTATAAAAAATGGGCATTTGTCCAAATAGTTGGTTTGTATCCTCTTAGCCATATTTAGAACATGATTTACCTTTATGGCTAGAAGAGGAGGAAGAAGATGAAGTCTACTCATCCCAAATCTATACCCTAGAAGCTTCCATGGAAGGAGGACAACTGGATGAAGATGATTTGATTGAACACATACTCCAAAATTGAACTCCCAACACCTTATCCTTAGAGGAAGTAGTAAAGGAAACCAAGAGAAACCATCGGATTGATCTATGCTTAGCTGATTCAAACCCTACTCTTGTCAAGACAATAGAATTCAGCCCTGAAAGAACTTTGAAAATCAACCCCTCTCTTTCTGTACACCAAGAAGAAGAGTTATGCAACATGCTAAGGGAACATCTAGATGCCTTTGCTTGGAGTTACAAAGAACGGAAGGGAGTGTACCCCTCGGTGTGCACCCACCACATTTATATCAAAAGAAGGTTGCAAACCAGTTTGAGAACCCCAAAGGAGAATGAATCCATCTCTCAAGGATATAGTCAAAGAAGAACTGCAAAAGCTGTTGGATGCAGGATTCATTTAGCCTATGTCGGATAGTGAGTGGGTTTTTCCTTTAGTGTTGGTTCCAAAGAAAAATGGGAAGTGGAGGCTTTGTGTCAGTTACACAGAGTTAAACAAAGCAACAAAGAAGGACCATTTCCCTCTACCCTTCATTGACCAAGTGTTAGATGTCCTGGAAGGGAAAAAGTTTTTCTCTTTCTTAGATGGGTTCAGTAGGTACAATCAAATCTATATTAGCCTTGAGGAACAGGATAAATCCACCTTCACTTGTCCTTGGGGCACTTTCACTTATAGGGTCCTTCCTTTTGGCTTATGTAATGCCCTTGCCACTTTCCAGAGGGCAATCTTGAGTATCTTTGCCGAGCTAGTCCGTGATGCAGTGGAAATTTATATGGATGATTTTACACCCTATGGGTGTGATTTCTAGGAGGCTCTCTCCAACTTGGGTAAGGTGCTAAACAAATGCATTGAAATGAACTTCTCTCTTAGCACTAAAAAATGTGAGTTCTTGATGACTATAAGGACTGTTCTAAGTCATTCAATAACCCAGAAAGGACTACAGGTGGACCCGAATAAGATAGCCATCATCCAAAGGGTCCCACCTCCACAAAAACAAAGGGATGTTAGAAGTTTTCTAGGCTTAGCTGGATACTATAGGAGATTTATAAAAGTCTTTAGCAACATAGCTTCTCCTTTATTTGGGTTATTGGCCAAAGACTCCGAATGTTTGTGGTCAGAAAGTTGTTAAGAGGTCTTAGACACCCTAAAGGACAATTTGAGTACTGCACCTATTCTCCGAGGGCCCCAATTGGGTTCTCTCTTTCCATATACATACTGATGCCTCTGACAAAGCCATAGGAGTAGCTCTAGGCCAGATAGATGACAAGCTATCTTATGCCATTTACTTCATCAGTAAGAATCAGTCAAAAGCCAAACTAAACTACATAGTGACTGAAAAGGAGCTCCTAGCTATTGTGCATTCATTGAACAAATTTAGGCATTACATTACAGGTCACCAAACATTTATACATACTGACCATGCTGCAATTAAATACTTGATGAATAAACCTAATGTAAATGCCCAGATTATTTGATGGTTACTTTTAGTGCAATAGTTTGATTTAACTATTATTGATAAGCCTAGCGAGGAGAATGTTGTTGTAGATTTTTTATCCATATTGACTTTGCCTGCAAGGGAGGAAGGAATGGTTGATGACCAGTTACTGGATGAACATTTATTTGCCATTTCAATTCTCTCTTGATGTTTTTCTAACATAGAAATTACTTGGTGACTACACAGTTTCCACCAAATTTTTCCTCCAAGGAAAAGAGCAAGATTGTGAGGAAGAGCACCCCATTCACTTGGATTGGGGAAACCTCTTCAAACTAGGTCTAGATCAAATTCTGAGGAGATGTGTCAGGGAGGAGGAAGTCTTTGACATCCTTCTGACCTGTCATGATGGGCCTTATGGAGGTGCCTTTGCAGCCAAAAGGACAACATTCAAGGTGCTACAAGCTGGTTATTACAGACCCACCTTTCACCAGGATGTGAGGAGGTATACTAGTCAGTGTGATTGGTGCCAAAGAATGGGGAAGCCTACCCCAAGGGATGAAATGCCTCTACAACCTCAAGTGACTTTCAAGCCATTTGACAAGTGGGGCATGGATTTCATTGGACCCATTGACCCTCCATCCAAGCAAAAGAAGTACATCATTGTGTGCATTAACTATTTAACCAAGTGGGCTAAAGCCAAGGCCATCAAAGAAGAAACAGAAGAGAAAGTGGTTGATTTCTTAAGGGAAAATGTATTTTATAAGTTTGCGTACCCTAGAGAATTGGTCACTGATCAAGGTAGTGAATTTACATCTCACATGATTGAAATTTTATTGATCCAACACAAGATCAAGCATATAACATCCACTCCTTACCACCCACAAGCTAATGGGCAAGTGGAGGTAACCAACAGAGTGCTAGAAGGCATTATTATCAAAGTGATTAGAAACAACAGAAAGGATTGGGCAGATAGATTAGATGAGGCCACTTGGGCCTACAATACCACCTAGAAGACCACCACTGGATTCGTTCCTTATGAGATGGTATATGGGAAGAATACCCTGCTATCCATTGAATTTTAATACAACACCTTAAGAATGGTAGCACAATTGGATCAAGATCTCACCAGGGCACAACAAGAAATATTGCTTCAGCTGAATGGGTTAGATGAATTTTGGATGCAGGCCCTCTTGCACACAGAGGTGACTCAAGTTCAAAGGAAGATTTAGCATGACAACAATATAAAAAACAAACAGTTTCAAGAAGGTGATTGGGCTTTGTTGTATGATTCCAGAAACAAGGATTTTAAAGGAAAATTAAGGACTAGATGGTTAGGGACCTATGTCAAAGAAAAATGTGATGATAATGGTTCAATACAGATAATAATCATTGATGTAGAGGCTATCCCTTTACCTGTCAATGGGTATAGATTGAAGGTCTACAAGAAGCCATTGTCAAAGAAAGAATTCATCAATGGCATTAGCAAGACAGTGATGGTGGTGGAGCAAGTCTCAACTTCTACCCCATCAAGTCCCTGAAAAAAGAAAAGAAAAAATAATAAAGAGACTCAGGTGAAAATATCCATGAGGCACCTAAGTCCCACTGTTGGGTTGAAAACCTCCTAAGGCATCCCAATGGTGTGAAAAAAAAGGAAAAAATAAAAAGATCTCTGGGTGAAGACCTCTTTTGAGGCACCTAGGGCAAGCAGCTAGAATGAAAACCTCCTTGGAGGCAAACTAGTTGTTTTCAAAAAAATAAAAAATAAAAAAGAGAGAAAAGAAAAGAGAAAACATTTCAAAACATTGTTTGCAGGTCAACAGGAGGAGGGTCAGCACAACTTGAGTAGAAAAAAATGACATACACAATCCATATTTTAGTTCTTCATATGATATTATTAATTATTCCATCAATCCCTCCATTAATGAACTCCTCCAGCTCAGTTTACATAGGCTTCATGTATTCTACAAGATTCCTTGTAATCCTACAAGATTCCCTAAAAAACTACAGGAGCTTCCTGTAGGAATTACAGTGGCTTTGGAATCCCAAGAAAAGTGATCCTAGAGCAAGGGGATGACCAGCCTATGTAAAAAAATAAATTAATCACTCCACTTCATCATCGCCATGCCTTTCATCACCTTGTTACCCTTGCATCCATCCAATTTGTCAATTCAAAAAAAAATATACAGTTTTCAAAGAAGAAAGAAAAACAAATAGAAGAGGGTGAGAATAGAGGAAAAAGGGACAATACCTGAAGGCTATACCTCTCACCTACCATTCACTAGAACCCTTCTCTACTCATGTCAATAATCCTCATGCTCCAGAAGTGAAAAAAGTATGAAAGTTTAGGGGAGAAGCAGCTACAGGACATCTTGTAGGTTCCCTGTAGGAAATCTTGTAGTAACCTATCTCACAAAGGAAATTTCACAGGGTTGCATCCATCTTTAGCATAAAGATTCCAAGGTTAAGGAAGCTCCTCCAGAGCTTAGCAGTAGCAGCATGATCATCAGCATCACTCTGAAGTACGTACACATCCAAGGAAACAAACATCAAAAGAGGCCAATACAAACAAATATGCAACAAATACACAGCACAGGGACATCATTCTCCAAAAAGCAACATCATCAGAGCATCTTACCCACAGGTATGTCATCTTATTCATGCTCTCTCGTTAGCACGATATAATAAAAAATTTAAGATTATGTAAGGGTTGGTTTTATAAGCAAAGGTGTCCAATTAACTTGGCCACCTTTGGCTAGTCGAGGAGGAGAAAACAGTTAGACCACTCCACACATGGCAACAGTCAAATCATAAGAAAAAGGAGATCATGCCAAAAATCATTAAGTTACGGAGGAAAGAAGTGGGAGATTATTACGAGGTAAGTGGAATGATGGACTGATAGTGGGACCAACGGTCCAAAAGGAGGTACTCGTACTTAGACAACCAACACACCATCTCACATGATCATCCATATAAGGAAATAAAACATTGATTCCCACACTAAAAGAGCATTTTTAATCTCACGAATTCAACAAAAATAGGTTTCCTCGACCTTCTTGAAGCAACACCTACAAGAGACAATGAGAATTTTGCAGCGCAGAAGCACCTACAAGAAGACCTACATGATACAAAGTATTCATCTATAGGATTATCAGTGGGCACTAAGAAAGGAGAGATCGAAGGTTGTCCTCATTAGATTGTAACCAATGAGATAGGAGCTATACCTTCCCATGTTTTCTAGTTAAAGAGAATAAAAAAATCCCCATTTAGTTAAGAGAGTTGTATTCCATGAGAATTAAATCGAAAAGCTAACATTTAAATCTTTCTCACCCACCAAAATTATTGAATTATATCCATACAAGCCTCCATAATTACCAGGGAAATATTATAAGGGGTTTTAACAAGAGGGAACCCACAAACATAGTAAGAATTCATCAGCACCCTCCTATAGTAGAAATTTCCACAAGGCACAATTGGATTGCGTTCTTTGAAAGAATGAGAGGATACAATGATGAGGTGGCAAGGGACTTTTCTCTCTTGCTCATACCCCTCACTAGGACCCATGCCACTACTGTGGTGAAAGGCCTATCAATAGAAATCACCCTTGAAGTTATAAGCAGAATCACCACACTACCTTCAAGGTTACCTTGGAGAAAATAAGATAAGGGTAGCAACACCCTTGCAAAGAAGAAATTCTTTTTGGAAGGGGAGGAGGTAATGGAGGACAAAAATGGGGTCAAAAGAGAAAGCCTTCCATACCCTTGGAATGAATTTAGTTACCAACTCTTAAATATATATCATGTGAAGGTAGATGTAGTGTGGTGTATGGATACCATTTCAGACTCCTCCAAGAACTAAGATTTGGAGTAGACACACCTCCTAAAAAAAATTAAGTATACCCTACTTTCTTCTTCAATCAATGATAGATATGAACATCAAAGTGCAGGAGGGAAAACATTAACAAGTAACCCATCATGGGTTGATCAAAATTATCCTAGAAGGTGCTCTACAAAACCTAAGACTCCCTATGACATGGACCACTTTTAGAGACATGTAGGCAGAGGGAGAAATTCAAGCTCTTGAATATGACAAAAGCCCCACTGATAGTGAGAGGGATGAAGAAATAGAAGGAGAAAATGAAAAGGAAACAAAGGAGGAAAAAGATGAAGAAAAGGAAGAGGAAAATGATGAAGAGACAAAATAAGAAACAAAAGAAGAGATAGATGAGCAAAGTGAAGAATTAGATGAAGAAGAGAGTTAGAAAGACAAGGATGAGGAGGAGATGGAAAAGAGGAGATAGAACAAAAGGAAGAACAAAGGTCTATAGTTCAAGGCAAAGAAGGGGAATAATCACCAAGGGTATCTCCAGAACCCATAGAGAAAGAGTCAACAACTTCTCTTACTTCCCTAAGTACACATATCAAGTCAAAAGGAAAAAGAAAAATACAAACCCCACTGTACTTTAGGACAAGAAAGAGCACAAGGATTAGGCAAGGAAGACCTCGAACACCCACCAAAACTCCTATTGTCATTGAATACTCACCAAAGAAGCAAGAAAAGATAGCTCCACTTGAGAAAAATCAAGGAGAAGGATCATTAGGACAAGCCTCTCCCAAATCTCCCATCACATATGTTAGGAGGCCTGTCATAAGGTCTTCCTCATCAAAGGGAAAAGTTCTCCTACAGGAGACACAAAAAGACCTATAGGAAGTAGAGTAATCCTATAGGAAACTTTTTTAAACCTACAAGAAACTCAAAAAATGGATCAAGAAGGTATCACTCAGCAAGAAACAAAGAAGGAAGACCTAGAACTCAGAGAACCTACTATAGGTTCATTGAAGGGGGTAGGGTTATCCCACAAAATTTTGACATCCCCTTATTTTTTGAAATTGAGAAAGAAAGGGAAAGGACACATAGGTGGATGCAAATTTCCAAATCAAAAGGAATGGAGGATGTAGGCCACATGCAGGAGAAATTGAAGGAGATGGGTAGAGAACTTAGCAGCATAAGGGACAGAGAGGCAATGATGAAAGATCAGTTAGAAGTAGAGAATGCATGGCTAAGGGTACAATTACAAGAAAGGCAAATCCAGTTGGAAACTATGGCCAGTTTATCCTTAGACGCAATCTGGTGTAGGATTCTAGCCAAGTCTTATGCCTTGTACCTCAAGGAACAATGGCTACAATTCCAAATTAAGAATTTAGCATAGAGAGGCACCATGGCCTTCCAAGAATATAGATATTTCATTGGTCTCTGTGATCAAATCACCTTGTAATATAGAGCAAAGATGTCTGAGTTTTACCTACACAACTAGGCCTTGATAGATTTGAATGTGTGGGACCCAAATTCAAAGCTAGGAGACTTGCAATTGATGGCCTTAGCATCATGGATGAATCATGAGGAGGCAAGAGCTACAAATATGAAAAATATAATGGCAAGAGAAGAGACAAAACCACTTATGATTAGCGCTGAACAATCCAATCCAATGGATGTCATTGGGACCCACAACCTGATTACAAATGATCCTAAGCTTGCACCTAGGTACCTTACTACACAAAAGCAAGCAGTCACACACTTTGAAGACATGTTCAGATTGCCAAGGGATGACAACATGCAAGCTTACCAAAGGAGATGGAACACCTTGCCTTACAGCCTGAAAATCAGAGAACACCATTCTCCTTAGAGAATGAGAGAGGCACTAAATAGGAGACCCATGTACAAGCAAGCTCTACAAATACTCAAAGTCAATTGGATTGGCTTGAGACTCAATCCACCACTGCTTTTAGGAATTTTGGAAGGATGGAAAGAAGAAGAAGAAAGAAAGTTGTGGGAAGAGATACAAAAGAAAGGAAGGATTTTATTCACAAGAAGAAGAAACTACAACAGAATCATGGGATGTCAGGAAGGCCACTAGAGCAATGAAGGACGTGGATATAGATTAAATTGCTCAGAGGATGAGCAACACTTTTAGTAGGGGTGATTTCGAGCATCATCATTGGGTAACTATATGGACCTTAGTACACCTCCAAGCTTATTAAAATCAACTCTTCTCATAATTCCTTACATGTTTTAATTATATTTTTCTTAATGAGATGAGTAAAAGTAAGATGTATGTCTAGTGGTTTAATGTGCATTGATTGCAGGTATTTGAGAGCACATCATGGCAATTTTGGCTAATTAAGCGAAAAATATCAAATGAGACAAGGAGTAGAGATTATAGGTGATATATCCTCCTCATTAAATCCTCACTCATTCGAACATTCCTCAATCAAATCACACTAGCTCAGAATTGCAAGTAGCCGAGTCATGGATACCATGGGCAGCCGAGCCAGTGACAGTTAAGAGCAAGTTCATATTGAGTTTGGGAGCCAAGCCTCCCAATATTTAAGGAAGTTGTTGAAGACTTTAGTTGTATAAATAAGGAGGCCTAGAGTCTCATTAGGATTCAAATATTTTTTTTTATGTAAGAGCACTAAGCATTTTCGAGTGCAAGTTTGTGGCAAAACATTATTATGTAATTTTTCTGATATGATAATGTGAATGAGAATTTCCTTGATCCAGCATTGAGTTGACTCAGAGGGCTAAAGCTCTTGGGTTAGGGCCCAACCATAGTATAAAAGGCTCCTCTTCTTGTGCTTGTATGTTTAGGTTATTTCATATATTAATGGTTGAATTGGTTTTAGCATTGTTTCATTGTAAGTAGTGGTAAATTTGGTTCAGATTGATTCCATTTGTGCAAAGCTTTAGCAGTAGTTTAGATAGGTAAAGGAATACCAAAAAGGATGATAGTAGGTGGATTTTTCCTCACTCCTCCCTTCAGGGACCATGGTTTGAGAAAAAACTCCTATTCAACCCCAAAAAGGCAGAATTCTAATTTCTTATGGAATTGAGGGTTTTCTGCTACTTAGGCCAACATATTTTCAGTTTTCAAGAATAGGTTTCAATTGTCATTTTTTATATCTTCAACTTTATATTAGATCTCATGGTGTTTCACAATATTCTGCAAGTATTTCCATGCATGAACTAGGCAACTAAATAATGAAATTATGTGTTCTTAAGTTGATTGGAAATCTTTCTTATTTGATATGATTCAAGGATAAATGCCAGTGATGTATGTATTGTAGGAGTTTCAATAGTGCAGGAAGATATTATGCCAACAACCCCAGCCTAACCTCATCCATCCATGATCACCAAAAGCCACTAAGTCCACCAATCAATTCATCATTCCATAAGGATAAATTTCTAGGTTTGATGAGCAAATCCAGCCATCTTACTAACTTTGAAGTTTTGAGGAAGTCCTAGCCACCCCTTTGCCTTATTTCTTCCATCATTCACCTTCCCTAAGCCCTATACCACCTTCAAAGTCACCCCTATTTCTCTCAATTGGATCCTGTAGGAATACAGGGATTAGGACATCCTGTAGGAAGCATTAGGACATCCTATAAGATGACTTGCAGTGGCTTGTTTTGAGGAAAATTTGTGGAAAAATCATCCAGGAAGATAGGAGAAGACCCCTACTTACCTCCCAAGGCATTTGACCTTTCACCACCATCTCTAATCCACCTGCCACACCACCAAGAAGATTTAGCATTCACATTTTCACAAAAAGGACAAAAAGGAAAAATGAGTTATTTTGTTCATTCATGTGCACATCAGTAGAAGGTTTAGTTACTTCAGATTGCATGCCTAGGAAAATTAGGATTACACACATGTTAGCTTAGAATTCTTCTGAAGCAAGATCTGTTAGAAATTAGTTAGATGAGTGGTGTGTTTAAAGCATTGATTTAAGTCTTTCCTTACTGTAGTGGAAAATATTTCAACTCTCCCAATTAGTGCAAAATTCCCCTTCCTTCATTGGTAATCAAACTTCTTATGAATCAATAGAAAGTTGGTTTTAGAAATGATAGTGGTCTATCGCCATATCAACAGTGAAAAATATTGGACCCATAGTATCTTCTTGTGTATACAACACTGTCACCTCCAAGTTTGTACGAACCCCAGGTTGATAAAGTAAATTTGGTAGCCCCGGGAATTGTAACATTCTTGCGGAAATACTAGTGCTCATCAATAGATATATTGTATCACCATTTATGGGAATGTGTGCAAAGGAAAATAATGTTTCTAAAATACATTCCAATAGAGGAACAATAATTTGACATCTTGATAAATGAATTATAAAGAGCGAAGTTTTGATTCCATAGGCGTAGGATAGGGGTGGTTGATAATGCCTTTCTTTCTAAGAGGGAGTGTTAAGAAGTGTAGCAAAAAAGTCTCAATTTAACTTTGACTTGGTCAAATTGAGAAAATTTGAATTTCCACATCATCAGACAACTTCAAGGGAGTTAAATTATATGACATGTCTCTTGTCACTCAGTTAGCTCAGTAAATTCAAGTTAGAGGGCTTGGAGTTCAATTAAGCATGTTTGATTGTTGTTTTGTAGAAATCAAGGTTAGTTATTTCCATTTGTTTTCAATTAAACTAGTTCTAACATTTTATGGAACCAGTGGAAGGTCAATTGTGCAGTGGGACAACCATCTAACTCACTAATCATCTAGTTACCTAATCAATCAGATCAAAATAGCTAGTGCATGCAGAGAATTTGAGTTCCCCAACTGTGGTGGAGTTTCCAAGGTAGTGTAACAAGTAGTTGTAAACTTTTGAGTGTACAGGTGTTGCATGTAGTCAGATGATCAAACCTTGGAAATTGCGCAATAAATTGGAGGAAAATTCCTAAAAAATTAGGGGTTAATTGCTCAGGATTTGTGCAAGGAAATAGGGTCTCAAGAAGAGGCATAAATTGAACAAGTCTAAGGCAGAGCTTCTCATTGTGGAGAGAGATAGATTATTCACTTGTATGTTGTGCTCAAATCCAACAAGCAATTGTAATACATCCTCTCTTCATCTGATTAATCATAGAGGCTCGATGGATTTCTCCCTGTTGGGTTCCCCAAGAAAAATAATGTTGATGTGTGGTTTTATTATTGTATGTGTTGCAAATTTTGTTCGAAATTGTGAATTAAATTCTGTAGATTAGTAGAACAGAATTGTGTCTCTTGATTTTAGATTAAATTTCTTGAGTAGTTGCAATTTTATCACCATATTTCTACAATTGATCCTAATTACATGTATCTCTAGCTCCATTACATCATAAAATTGTGCATCAACATGAACCAGATCTTAGCTAGAACTTGTTGTATGTGTAGATAGTGGATAGTTAGAAAATTAGTTACACACGCCACTCCTATGCATGTCCTTCCACAAAAAAAAAAAATCTTCTTAACACTAGACATAATCACATCGACAAAGTCTCTCCTTTTGCATGAAAAAATTTATTGGTGGCAGTCACATAATCAACCTGGACTCACATGGATACACCCAAATCCATCTCTACATGGACATACACCCAAATCCATCTCTACATGGACACAACTCACATACATGCTCAACTCTCCTTGGTCCCACTATGCATGAATAGTCCATAGAATATCTCCTTCATGTTCTTATACCACTTATCCATTTGGAACTTCCACAACTTAATCTAAAAAAATTCCAGGGAATAAAGATGAAATATAATTTATAAAACTAAAATATAGGGCAAGATATCTCTTTATTATTTCTCAATAATTCTTGGGATTCCATACACAAGGTTTGCACAACTCCTCCCTCCCCCCCATCCCCAACACACTTACATATTTATTAGCATAGATTCAATAGAATCTAAACAACCAATGGTTTCATAGCCATCCCACTCAATGAAGAAACAAACCACCATACATTTAAATAGTTATGATTTTCCTCCCTAACAATTGTTGGAAATAATATCACTATTGAGAGGGGGGGTGAACAAGTAGTGATGGGTTTATGCAAGTTTAAAAATAATCACTGAAATGCTAAATTATCGGTAACCCAAATATCATTATAGATATTAATATGTAAACTCAACCCAATATTAACACATAAACATCATCAAGATAAACATGCACACAAAGACAAATATTTCTTAGAAACCCCAAAGGGACAAAAACCACCCTCGTACAATTTTTTTCTCTGAGTAAAGACTATTCTATTAAAATAAAAGAGGAAAACTATTTATAGAGAGGTTTGAACCTCTGAGGGGGTTGTAGCCTGCCCTCTGCCAAAAAGTCTATTGCAGGTGTCCTGATGCTTGACTTTTAGAAAAATACATACATAACAGTATGCAAAATGACGAACTTAGGAAATTCAACACTATGCTGAGCTAGATCAGGTTAAAGCTTCAAAAGAAGATGAACCCTTACAAAAATACTGTTCTGTATAATGAATCTTACATATCCATTTAGAATCAAAAAGTCCTGGAGACTGAGTATTTCATGCTGGTTGATGGAAGAGACCATGCAAAATAGGAAAACTCATACATAAAACAAACCATAAAGCTTATATTTCTGAAGAGTAATTGAAACCATGAAGAACTTAGTCTTGCAGAGGAGAGCCAGAATCCTTTGCACTTGTTTGGTTTACCCAGGTCACCATTATATTTTCCTCTGTTTCCATCGTGCTGCAGCCTGGAGGGAGAACAAGGCTGAGAACATTTCCAGAGAGGCGCGCAGGCTCGCATCCGATTATGGGCTCTTGAGAAGACGAAGGCTGGCCTTCCTCGCTCATCATTCCAGAGTCATTGAGTACATCCCCCGTTGGGCTTCCTTGAAGATCACTGGGAGTATGGGAATGCGACGGTTCCCTGGATGGTTTGTTCGAACTGGCGAGCTCCTCATCCTCCTCGAAAAGCACGGTTACAATGGATGAGATAAGAGGCTTGTTACGCTGGCTTCTGAACTGAAAACGCGCAGAATGGAATGAGCTATTCAGGGAAGGGCCAGAACTACTAGAGGGCAAAGAGGGGGGTGGAACAGAGGCCAAAGGATCTAAACATTGTGGGATAGAACCTCCGCGACTACGAGAGCCTCCCCTAGACCCTGAATTGCTGCCACGTCTGGGGATGCCATGACGGTGAGGCATTGTAAAATTAACTTGCTGGCTGACCGAACTGAGACACTAAGGGTAGGTGTGGAGAAGCCAATTACAGGCTAATTGACCTAGGTTCTAGAACCAGACCTCCACACTGAGTGCAATCCCCAAACAGAGCAAACAATTTAAGGTATAACTTACCCACGAAACCCAATCGTGACCAGAAGAAACACACTGCGCTAACAAGGTGCTGACCAGATAAGCGAAACCAAAACACCAAACAAAGATAGACGAAGCTAGAATCTCGGACCAGACGCAGATGCAGAGAACCAACGTAATGGACTAGACTTCATCAGGCTCAAACCTAACAGACATTCCAGACCCCACATACTTGACCCAGGGGGGCTTCCATATTCCTTTTGCAGCTCTGGAGTGCAGAGGAATTAACAGTCTGTAGCAGATCCCTGTTCCAAATCCGCCTCGCTCCATCACATTTATGCCTGAATGGATGCGCGCCATCTTGCAGTTAATTCTTTGCAGTCCGTCAGTACTCAGAGCCATTAATGCCTGAGTTTCACATGCATTTAACCTCCATAAACCGTTGGTCGTATCGCCAGCTTCCTCCCACTCATAATTCTTCATTAATACGTGTTTAAGTCATCCGCATCCAGGTAAACACCCTCGTACTATTACGCTACTCTATTTTTTCTATTATTTTTCAAGCGAATCTTTACATAAATCAGCTGGTGACTACAAGTTAGAAAGACACAACTTCTTGTCAACTGTTTGTTAGCCACTACTAGCAAGAATCAATACACCTACCTTGGAAAGCCACCACTTGGATGAGGCCCCAACCTCCTCAACCTCTATGTGGACCTCATATCAAAATTTTTAGACTGGGCCTAATGATATATTCAACATGAACATTACAACAACATATCAATTATGCAATCAAACTCTAACTCTCTAACCATTTATCAATGTTACATATGTACAAGAAACATCATTATGCATTGTAGCTCACTACATCATCCAAAACTAGCATAATATATTTATAATATTCCTTCTCATCACAATGGATCAAACCAAAAAAATTAATTACATTCCAAATCCCATGATGACCAAACAAAATAAAACGTAATTAATCATTTAAGTTATGACATCAAATACCATGAGTGAAATCCTTGGTAATTTCTTGTGGCTTTTCCTTTCTTCTCTCAACACTGTATACCCAAACACCTGAAAACAACCAAACACACACTACAAGGTATCATCACACCATCAAAACAACTGCAATAATAGCCAAATACTTGTGGGTTGTAACATGCCCTTTATTCATGAGAACTGCACTATAACACTCTTTTCAAATGTTGCAACATGCATTATAGCACGCTGATTTTACTTGATAATCGTGTTACCTCAACTTAACACATGATGTTTTTAGCCTTCTTCCACCATGTTTGTAGCCCAACTTCAATAAATTAAGATGTGTACTTAGACATTATTACAAATAAATATAAAGCATAGAAACCATGATTACAAGGAAAATCATGTTAAACACTTTTTGGCATCAATGATAACACTACAATGCCAACAAACTCCCTCTTTGACATTTATTTCAACTTGAAATTGATCTCCCCCCTAAACATAACCTCCTTTGAATCTAATCTCAATACTCTACCCCCCTTTGACATCAATAGAAAAATGAGTATGGCTGAAAAAGAGGAAATCAATGTCAACAATTCCAACACTCTGCCTCTAATAACATAGATGATAAATATGTGCAATAAAATCTCCTTAGACACAAGCTAGGCTTAATCAATACATACTCAAGAAGTAATTCACTTTGACCTTTTAGTAGTAGTAGAAAACTGTGAGCAATAAATCTATCCTCACCAAATCATAGCAATAACAACATACACCATCAATAACACATAGTACAAGTCATCAACATGACCTTTCACACTCACCCATAATCTCTCATCTACAAAAATACAAGGTAATGAAATCTTTATGGAAATACCGTTATTTCTACCTCACCAAAAATTACAAATTCTACTTTATCAACACGATCACTATGTCAGTTATGCTCTTCTCTTCTAGAAAACATACTCCCCTGAATAGGCATTGGGGTGGAAAACATATCCATGGTTTTTGTATAATTAATTTTACCTCATTTCCACATGCAAGAGGCTAGAATCTAGACCAATGAATCCAATACCAAGTGATGCACATGAAATATAGGTATTCTTCATGAATTGCAATGCAATAACAATCAATACATAGTTGCAATTAGACACAAGACTCTCTCTCCCATAGATGTTTAACACTAGTACCATTTTATCATCAACTAAATGACCAATGCAACATTGTTACAGGGATTTAATACTACACATACATGTACTTACATGGATGATTCATATGACTCATTATCATGGATGCTTATCACCATTATTCTCTCCAAAACTTGTCTATCTCAATTACCATTCAACCAAAATGACATCAATGCATAACTATGCTCTCAAATAAAATACACACTCATCCATGTACAAATATGTCAAGACAACAGTGCAACATCTATGACAACAAAGCATTCAATCAATACTAATGACATTACGCTCATTAATTAGACTCAAAGATAACCAGTATCAAACCCTAGGAACAATTTCTCTTCACAATCAAAACCTTGATAACAAGATATAACCAAAATATAATCATCACATGGGTTATGATCAATACATAACAATGACAATGCATTCAAACTCCAAAGTAGTCCCTACAATAATAAATGATTAGTCATGCACAACCAATACTCTATCCATGCATCATTCTCTGCAAACCAAGGCCATCAAAATGCACAATAGTCCACAAGAGATGCACACTGGTATCTTCTTTTCGTATAGAAAATTCAACTCACTAACATTTCCAACTTTCAACTACAAGTATATGCACAAGTCACTTGTGCGCACTTTATATAACCAATTCTCACTCAATATATCCATCGAATTCTCTATCAAATGCATCAACAAGACAAACCTTGTCCACTGGCATTAGCTACAAGAAATGTACTCTACATTGTTGATCTAAAGATGATCAGAGGTCGTCATTGATTTCAACCCAAGCATCACCAAGGATGACCCTGAACTTCCATGGAACATTGGGCATCATCATTCATGGTTTCTCATCTCATAACCATTATAAGAATACTCAACTCAAAAATATCTTTCTATCGGTATATAGCTCTCCTCGTAATTCCTCATGGTTTGTAAGTTATTCAAGATTGAAGTTAGTAACCCCAATTAATGCGTTAAAAACCCATGGCGTTGTGGCATGGAATTTATCATTGATTTTGGTCATTGAATAGTTAGTAATTATTAATTTTTTAAGCTCCTAAAATCCCTCCAACATTCTCTATAGAAGCCCCTCTCAACTCTATAAAAAGAAATCTCATATATCCTCCAAAAGTAGTGATCATGGAATTTTCGCTATAACTTTACTGATGTGAAGTATTAGACGCTGAAATTAAAACCCATTTGAGCTGAAATCTTGATGAACATTGTGACCAAATTTTACATCTTGGTTTCCTATATTTTCATATATTTGGATATATGATCTGTGGAAGTTAGGGTTTTTTAGGCTTCTGAATTTCATCTCAAAGAGGTGACCTTGGGAAAATCGTCATAACTCTCTCTCTGAGAAGCAGATTGGAATTATGTAAAAAGTGGTGGATCGTGCACAGACTACAGTTTTATGCGTATCAATTTCAAAGGCAAATGAGGAAACAGTGACACGTGGAATGTCATACAAGTTTTCTCTACTGAACTAGTCCATAATTAGGTCATTGTGTGAGTTTGGGCATAACTTTGCCTTGAAGAATTTAAATCAGGTCAGACCTATGGAATTGGAAAGAAGACGTAGAGGGCTACTACAGGACCGAATATCACATATTGGGCATCTAAAATCTTAGAGATACATCGGATTCAATATGGTGCTCCTAGAAGGCAAGAAAAAAACTAAAGCAAGTGTTGTCAAGGGGTGCAAAGGACCAGACTTTCTAGGGTAGCAAAGAGAAAGGTGCAGCAAAATCATGTAGTAGAGTTAAGCTCCAGGAAACTATATTCTGTATATGCATGTTCATCTCTTAATTTCATTAGGTTATTTGTATTCTAATTTGTTGTTTTTGTTTATCACTGACATATGCTCTGTAGGATGAGGTAAGTTTTTCTATTATCATGTCATGGGTATTTCCTTGAAGACTTTTTGCAGGTATTATATATTCATCAAGAGAAGACCCATGCATAATTTAATTTTTTGAAGAGTGAGAAAGGGTAGCATGACAAGAGCAACAATCAAGGTGCAGAACAATAGCAAGAAGTTCACCACCTGAAGTGTTCAAGTGGGCAGCACTGCATAGGGCCATTGTAAAAGTATCATTGTACAAAGTCATTGTAAAAGCATCATTGTAAAAGTTGTACAAGTGTCTATCTGCCAAGATTTGAAGAGGAAATGCCAAGAAGTCTAGGATCATCATTAGTTGGTTGTGTCATAGTTGGGTTTATGGTCTAGTGTGTCTTCTTTTTCTACATCATTATATATCATTGTAAAGTGGAGCATTTTCCCTGGCATGAGAGTCCATTCTTTTTATTCTTCTATGGGGTGGTAGGGTGGTGCTAGGCTGATGCATGAAGTCAATAACATGTTCAAGCCTATGAAAACCTCAGGTTGGTAGGGTGAATTGTAGCTCATTGGGTGTTGGGGCATCCGTTTAGTTGACTACTGAAGGATCTTGCGCATTGGGGCATCCATCTAGTGGGAGCAAGAGAAGAATGCTTTTCTAGATTCTAGGAAGTTGGAGATTTATTTTCAATTGGAGTTGAAGATTAAAGAATTATTAGAAAAGTGTTCACGTGTTTTTTGTCTCGAAGGGGGTTTCCACCTTAAAAACTATGTGCATTTGTGTTCCTTTTGTTTACTTCTATCATTTTACAAACACTGATAATAATTGAAGATTAACTAATGCTCTAAAAGATTAATAATATTACTAATTGAAAGCAATATTGATTCACCCCCCCCCCCCCCAAATCAATATTTCCAACAATTGGGATCAGACCTTGGTTCCTTCGATAGCAGTTTAACAATTGGAAGGAGATCATGGAGCATACCAAGAATGGTGTACCTATGTTCAATGAAAATAATTGTGCACTCTGGAAAGGAATAATGGAGGTCTGTTTCTTGGCGCAAGGTTATGAAGTATGGGACACTACTCAAAATGGATTTACGCCAACCATGGATGAACAAGGTAAGAAGAATTTGGTAAATGATGCAAAATAAAGAATAATATTATCAGTTGACTTATTGAATCTGATTATCATAAGGTGTTGGGTTGTAAAACTACCAAAAATGTATGGGACAAGCTTAAGAATATATATGCAGGTGACTTAAATGTCAAAGAAGCAAAGCTTCAAATATACAGAGTAAAATTTGAGAAACTCAGAATGAAAGAAGATGACAACATTGCTGCATACTTTCAACACGTTGATGAAATAACCAACACTCTAGAAGGATTGGGAGAGCCTGTTGACGAGAAGACTATTATACAAAAGATTCTTAAAATGTTGCGAGGAATATTCAAACCAAAGTATCTATCTTAGAATACAGTGCAAATATGGCCAAACACAACAAAGAGGAATTACGTGGAGTTCTCATAGCATATGAAATGAGACTTGATGAAGAAGAGGGTATTTCGCATTTAGAAACTACGTTCACTACATCTAAGAAAACCAATACGGATAAACAACCTTCAAAGGCAAAGACCTATACCTACAAGTGTGAAGAAAAGGAAGATGATGAAGAAGGTTTTTCAGATGGAGAATATTCTTACTTCATGAGAAAACTAGAAATTGGTAAGGGAAAATTCAAAGGTAAAGTTCCATTGTTATGTTTCGGTTGTGGCGAGGTTGGGAATTTTGCAGCACAATTTCTGAACAGAAGTGATGGAAACTCAAAAGGAAAGAAAGGCTTTAATAAATTCAATAAGAAATAAAAGAAGGAAGGATTCAAAAGGAGCTTTCTCTCTAAAGAAGATAGTTCATCATTCGATGAAGACAGTGACAGTGAAGAAGAAGCCAATGAGAGAGTATTGTTTATGGCTAACCACAATAAACAATAGGTATCAAACAATGAAGAAGAAGGGTTGACCATAGAAGAATTTTCTAAGGAGGCAATCAAGCTTATAAAAGAGCTCAAGGCTAAGAAGATCCGTTCCAATACTCTTGAAGAACAAGTTCAAGGTCTTGAAATTGAAGTTGAAGAACACAAATGTATTGAAGAGTCATTTCGAAAGAAGTTAGAAGAAAGCAACCGATAAAGGGAAGTATTAGAAGCCGAAGTAGTCTTGCTACATAAGGAAGTGAAGAAGGGAAACACTATCCAAAACTATGCCAACAGCTCAAGGGTGTTGGAAGAACTCATCAACAATCAACGATCTTACAATGACAGAATTGGCCTCGGTTACAAAGAAGAAGAAGTAGGACCTTCTACAACAAAATACAATGAACCTATGAGATCTGATAGGTATGTAGACTTCATTGGACAAGATTCACAAGAAAAACCTTGGAAGACAATTCCCCGATGAATATTTCCATCCAGGTACCAACATATTTTTCATGGTTATTGTTATTCATGTGGAAAATTTTGTCATAAAGCTGGTCGCATGTACCCTAGGAACCAATACAATTCTAGGAGATATGTCAAATACGAACCTCCCAGGGCTCAACGAAACATCAATATATTTGAACATTTAAGAAATAATATTGAATGTTACAAATTTCAAAACTTTCAACACATATCCAGATACTGTAGACTTGAAAATCCTCCAGAAGAATCTTCGAAGCCACAAAACGAAAGAACATGGAAGAAGAAGAAGATTGATAATTTTTCTCTCTCTCTCAAGGCTCAAAACAAAAAAGATGTGTGGTATGTTGATAGCAGTTGCTCAACTCATATGACTGGAGCTGGATAGAAATTTGTATCTCTGAAAGAGAAGAAGAATGGAACTGTGTCCTTTGGAAATGATGGATCTTAAAATGTTATAGGATCAAGTATCATCAATCTCAAAAGCAAATATGCTCTAGCCAAGAATTTTCTATTGGTTGAAAACATGAACCATAATCTGCTCAGTGTTGGACAAATGTGTGATCAAGGACACACAATGCTATTCAACTCCACAAAATGTGAAATCAGGAAAGGCAGGTATGGTAAAATTGTGGCTACAACAAGTTGAGCTCCAAATGACATATATGTTTTGGATGAAGCAACTAAAGCAGATCTACTAGCTAAATACTATGAAATATTGTTATGGCACAAACGAATGTATCACATAAACTTTGTCAATTTTGTTAGTATAAGAAAAAAGGAAGTAGTACAAGAAATGCTAAAAATATGAAAACCTTCCAACACACTGTGTGAGGCCTATCAGCATGGCAAGCATACACAATTCGAATTTAAAATAAAGAACACTTTGCATCACATCCATTGGAATTGATACATACTAATCTATGTGGTCCTATGAGAACAAAAGGCTTAGATGGAGAATTATATTTCATGTTATGATAGATAACTCTACCAGGATGACATCCGCCAGTTTCCTAAAGAACAAATCTGAAGAATTTGAGTGCTTTAAGATCTACAAGGACTTGTTCGAAATTGAAACTAATCTGAAAATAAAGTGTCTAAGATTAGATAATGGTGAATAATTCACTTCCAAATTATTTTGGAAATATTGTGACGAAAATGGAATAAAAAGACAATTTTCAACAACACGAACACCTCAGCAAAATGGAGT
This sequence comes from Pinus taeda, assembly GCA_000404065.3. NCBI lineage: Eukaryota > Viridiplantae > Streptophyta > Pinopsida > Pinales > Pinaceae > Pinus > Pinus taeda. The sequence continues at coordinate 27,848 of APFE031641588.1, forward strand.
TGCTGAAAGAAAGAATAAAACAGTACCAGAAATGGGTAGAACAATGCTAAAGGACTCAAAATTGGATGAAAATTTCTGGGTTCAAGCAATTGATACGACAGTCTTCACTATCAACATAAGTCTTCTCATAAATAATTGTAACGATACCCCATATGAATTATGGAAAGGAAAATCGACTAATGTAAAATATTTCAGAATCTTCAGTAGCAAATGTTATATCAAAACGAAAGATCAAAAGTTGGGTAAGTTTGAATCACATGTTGATGAAGGTATCTCTTTTGGTTACTCATGCAAAAGAAAGACCTATAAATGCTATAATCTAAGATGAAAACAGATAGTGGAGAGCATAGATGTTACATTTGATGAAGATGGTGTTTTAACGAATAATGATGAGGATCTAGAATCTTTGAAACTTGAGATAGAGGTTGAAAAAGGTACAAAGAAAATTCTAGAACAAGAAGCAATTGCCAACCAGGAAGAAGTAAATAATGATCAACAAGATATACAGGAACAACATCAAGAAGCTCCTCCAAAGAGAACAAAATAATGGATTCAAAAGAACCATCAATCAAATCAAATCATTGGTGACATAAATGAAGGAATTGGAACAAGAAAAGGTCGACAGCTTCGTTCATCACAAAAAGCTCACATTGCTTTTCTAGCAACCTTTGAGCCTAGTAGTTTTGAGGAAGCCAACCAGAATGAACATTGGGTAGCAACTATGATTGAAGAATTGGATCAAATCGAGAAGAATAACATATGGGAATTAGTTCCATGACCAAAAGATAAAAATGTCATTGGGAGTAAATGGGTGTTTAGTAACAAACTGAATGAAGATGGATAGGTTACTAGAAACAAAGCAATATTGGTTTGCAAAGGATATGCACAAGTGGAAAGAATTGATTTTGATGAAACATTTGCACTAGTTGCTAGAATGGAAGCCATCTAGATGTTTCTCACCTATGCATGTTCAAGAAAAATAAAAGTCTACCAAATGGATGTTAAGTCTGCATTTCTAAATGGAGAATTAGAAGAAGAAGTTTACATCGAACAACCTGAAGGGTTTCTACTATCAGAAAAAGAAGACTATGTTTGCAAGTTAAAGAAGGATCTGTATGTTCTCAAAGGAGGTTCCTAGAGCATGGTATGCTCGTCTTGATGGATATCTACGTCAGCAAGGGTTCAAGAAAGTTATTGCTAATAGAAATCTTTACGTACAAATAGATAAACATAATTTAACAATCGTTGACATATATGTGGATGATATAACCTTTGGTAGCAATGATGATCGACTAAGTAAGAGCTTTGTTACAAAGATGCAAAGTGAGTTCGAGATGTCTTTACTTGGTGAGTTGACATACTTCTTAGGGCTTCAAATATCTCAGTAAGAGAAAGGAATATTTATATGTCAAGCCAAGTACATCAAGGAAATTCTCAAGAAATTCAAAATGGAAGATTGCAAACTTGTCCTTACTCCAATGGTAACATGTTGCAAATTGGGGATAGATGACTCATCTAAGGATGTGGATTAGAGGTTGTACAGATATATGATTGGTATTCTTCTATATGTAATAGCCTCTTGACCAGATGTTATGCAAGCAGTTGAACAATTACAATATTCCAAGCAACACCAAAAGAATCACATATTATTGTTGTCAAAATAATTCTCGATATCTAAAGGTCACAAAAGAATATGGCTTGTGGTATCCCAAGGGAAACGATCTCATTATTCAAGCCTTTACAGATGCAGATTGGGCAAGAAGCCTTGACGATCATAAGATTACTAGTGGAGCAACATTCTATCTAGGTGGTTGTCTCATATCATGGTTGAGAAAAAAGCAAACCTCAATCTTGTTATCTACAGTGGAAGCAGAATACATTGCAGTGGCAGCTTGTTGTACTCAAGTCCTTTGGATGAAACAAACTTTGAAAGATCTTCAAGTACAATTCAGTGAACCTATTCCCATCTTCTGTGATAACACCAGTGCCATTAACATCTCCAAGAATCCTGTCATGCATTCAAAAACAAAACACATTTCAATCAAATATCATTTTGTTAGAGAACAAGTCGCTGAAAAGAATATCAAACTTGAATATGTTGGTACAAAAGAACAAATCGCTGATATCTTCACTAAACCTTTACCTCATGAAGTATTTGAATATCTTTGCTAGAAGCTTGGGATTCTCCCAAGTTCTCATTAGATTTTCCTTATTTAGAAAATAAAGGGGTAGTGGAAGTGCATACAGGTCTGTAGGATGGTTATGTGATAGGGGGAGTTACCCTTTGCCATTGATGTAAAAGGGGGAGAGAAGGCAGTAGGAAGAGGTGCCCTGATCATAGGGGGAGTACTTTGTGTTGCCATCAATGCTAAAGGGGGAGATTGTTGATCTAATAATGATTTGAGGTTGTCAATGATGTCAACCCAAGCAACAACAAGGATGAACCTAAAATTCCATGGCACATTGGGCATCATCATTCATGGTTTATCATCTCATAACCATTATAGGAATACTCTACTCAAAAATATATTTCTATCGATATATAACTCTCCTCGTAATTCCTCACGGTTTGTAAGTTATTCAAGGTTGAAGTTAGTAACCCCAATTAGTGGGCTAAAACCCCATAGGGTTGTGGCATGCAATTTATCATTTATTTTGGTCATTTAATAGTCAATAATTAATATTTTTTTAAGTTCCTAAAATCCCTCCAACATTTTGTATAGAAGCCCCTCTCAACTCTATAAAATGAAATCTCATATATCCTCCAAAAACAATGATTGTGGAATTTTCGCTATAACATTATTTATGTGAAGTCATAGACACCGAAAGTAAAACAAATTTTACCTAAAATCGTGATGAACATTGTGACCATAATTCAAATCTTGGTTCGCTATATTGTCGTAGATATGATCTGTCGAAGTTATGGTTTTTGCAGGCTCCAAAATTTCATCTCAAAGAGGTGACCTTGGGAAAATAATCATAAGTCTCTCTCTGAGAAGTGGATTGGAATTCTAAAAAAATTGGTGGATATTCAATGGACTGTAGTTTTCTATGTATCAATGTTAGATCCAAATGAGGAAACAGTAACACAAGGCACGCCGTACAAGTTCGCTCTACTGAACTAGTCCATAATTAGGTCATTGTGCGAGATTGGACATAACTTTGCCTTGAAGGATCCAAATTGGGTCAGACTTGTGGCATTGGAAAGAAGACTCAGAGGGCTATGATAGGACCAAAGATCACATATGAGAAATGTGAAATCACAGATATACATCAGATTCAATATCGTGCTCCTAGAAGGCAAGGAAAAAACTAGATCAAGTGTTGTCAAGGGCTGCAAAGGACCAGACTTTCTAGGATAGCAAAGAGCAAGGTGCAGCAAAATGATGCAGTAGAAGTAAGATCCAGGGAATTTTGTATATGCATGTTCATCTCTTAATTTCATTAGGTTCTTTGTATTCTATTTTGTTGTTTTTTTTTAGCACTGACATATGCTCTGTAGGATGAGGTAAGTTTTGCTATTGTCATGTCATGGGTATTTCCTTGAAGACTTTTTGTAGGTATTATATATTCATCAAGAGAAGACTCAATTCATAATCTAATGTTTTGAAGAGTGAGAAAGGGTAGCATGATAAGAGAAGAAATCAAGGTGCAGAATAGCAGCAAGAAGTTCACCACATGAAGTCTTCAAGTGGGTAGCATTGCATACAGTGATTGTAAAAGTATCATTGTAGAAAGTCATTGTAAAAGTTGTACAAGTGTCTATCTACCAAGGGTTGAAGAGATAGTGTTGGGAGGTCTAGGATCATCATTAGGTGTTTGTGTCATAGTTGGGGTTATGGTCTAATGTGTCTTCTTCTTCTACATCATTTTATATCATTGTAAAGTGGACCATTTTCCCTGGTACAGGAGTCCATTATTCTTTTATTCTTCTATTGGGTGGTAGGGTGCTGCTAGGCTGGTGCATGAAGTCACCAATAGCTTCAAGCCTACAAAAAATTTAGGGTGGTAGGGTGATGCTAGGGTGAATTGTAGCTCAATGTGTGTTGGGGCATCCGTTCAATTGACTACTGAAGAATCTTGGGCATTGGAGCGTCCATCTAGTGGGAGTTGGAGAAGAATCCTTTTCTAGATTCTAGGAAGTTGGAGCTTTGTTTTCAATTGGAGTTGAAGATTAAATAATTATTAGAAAATCTTTTAGGTGGTTTTTGTCCTGGACGAGGTTTCCACCTTAAAAACTGTGTGCATTTGTGTTCATTTTGTTTACTGCTATCATTGTACAAACACTAATAATAATTGAAGATTAACTAATGCTCTGAAAGATTAATAATAATACTAATTGAAATGAATACTAATTCACCTCCCCTTCTCAGTATTTCCAACAATTTTTAAGCTCCTAAAATCCCTCTAACATTCTCCATAGAAGCCCCTCTCAACTCTATAAAAAGAAATCTCATATATCCTCCAAAAGTAGTGATCGTGGAATTTTTGCTATAACTTTATTTTTTAGAAGTCTTAGATGTTGAAATTTAAATCAATTTGAGCCGAAATCCCAATGAACATTGTAACTGAATTTTAGATCTTGGTGCACTATATTTTCGGAGATATGATTTATGTACTTTAGGGTTTTTGCAGGCTCCCGAATCTAATATCAAATAGGTGACCTTGGGAAAATCATCATAATTCTCTCTCTCTAAGAAGTAGATTGGAATTCTGTAAAAAGTGGTGGATATTGCATGGAATGTAGTTTTCTTTGTATCAATTTCAGAGTCGAAGGAGGAAACAGTGACACGTGGCACGCTGTACAAGTTCTCTCTACTTAACTAGTCCATAATTAGGTCACTGTGAGGGATTGGGCATAAGTTTTCCTTGAAGAATCCAAATCGGGACAGACCTATGACATTGGAAAGAAGACTCAGAGGGATACTATAGGATGACATATCACATATTGGGGATCTGGAATCATAGAGATACATCATATTCAATATCATGCTCCTAGAAGGCAAGAAAAAAAAAACTAGATCAAGTGCAGTCAAGGGGTGCAAAGGACTAGACTTTCTAGGGAAGCAAAGAGCAAGGTGCAGCAAAATGATGCAATATAGGTAAGCTCTAGGTAAGTATCTTCTCTATATGCATGTTCATTCTTAATTTCATTAGGTTCTTTGTATTCTAATTTGTGTTTTTCTTAGCACTGACATAAGCTCTCCAGGATGAGGTAAGTTTTGCTATTATCATGTCATGGGTATTTCCTTGAAGACTTTTTGTAGGTATTATATATTCATCAAGAGAAGACTCAATGCATAATCTAATGTTCTGAAGAGTGATAAAGGGTAGCATGAAAAGAGCAGCAATCAAGGTGCAAAATAGAAGCAAGAAGTTCACCACATGAAGTCTTCAGGTGGGCAGCATTGAATACAATCATTGTAAAAGTTGTAAAGGTGTATATCTACCAAGAGTTGAAGAGGCAGTGTCGAGAGGTCTAGGATCATCATTAGGTGGTTGTGTCATAGTTGGGTTTATGGTCTAGTGTCTCTTCTTCTTCTACATCATTCTATATCATTGTAAAGTGGACCATTTTCCTTGGTACAAGAGTCCATTCTTCTTTTATTCTTATATAGGGTGGTAAGGTGGTGCTAGGCTGGTGCATGAAGTCACCAACAAGTTCAAGCCTATGAAAAATTTAGGTTGGTAGGGTGGTGCCAAGGTGAATTGTAGCTCATTGGGTGTTGGGGCATACGTTCAGTTGACTACTAAAGAATCTCGGGCATTGGAGTGTCCATCCAATGGGAGCTGGAGAAGAATGATTTTCTAGATTCTAGGAAGTTCGAGCTTTATTTTCAATTGGAGTTTAAGATCAAAGAATTATTAGAAAAGCTTTCAGGTGGTTTTTGTCCTGGAGGGGGTTTCCACCTTAAAAATTGTGTGCATTTTTGTTCATTTTGTTTATTGCTATCATTGTACAAACACTGATAATCATTGAATATTAACTAATGCTCTCAAAGATTAATAATAATACTAATTGAAAGGAATATTAATTCACCCCCTCCCCCAAAAGTATTTCCAACAATTCTCTTTTTAAGGAGATAATAGCGAACCGAGATCTAAAATTTGGTCATGACATTCATCAAGATTTTGGCTCAAATGGGTTTTAACTTCAACATATAAAACTGCACAGAAATAAAGTTATATTTAAAATTCCACAATCACTACTTTTGGAGGATATATGAGATTTCTTTTTATAGAGTTGAAAGGGGATTCTATAGAGAACTTCAGAGGGATTTTAGGAGAAATATCTCCATCGAATTCTCTATCAAATGCACCAGCAAAACAAACATTTTCCACTAGCATTAGCCGCAAGAAATGTACTCTACTTAAAATACACTTACAGGAATGATCTTAGGCCTAAACATATGCACACAGGCTAAAACTGGTCACTAGAGATTTTCTCTTTGTCTGTCCATGTGGATCAACTACAAAGGTGAATCAATTAGAGCTATGCAGACTCATTTATGAAGCTTCTCTATCTCTCAAACTCAACTTGTCCTCATTTAATGCATAATGCACTCACTATGCTTTGCTTTTATGGTTCTTGTGAGTCTATGTGAACTTCTGCTTCAAAATTGTCCATCACATTATATATTCAATAATAAGCCAAAACTATGCAAATTTGTTTGATCTTATATTGCACATAATTCAATTATCTCACAAGAACTCGATATTGGATATTGCAACACTTAAACTTAAGCTCTCATTGCACTAGATTATAATCCAAATCACATGTCCTCTAGAAAAACAACTAGATAGATCAAATTTGGAGTTGAGGTAGTCCATGGGTATGGAAAGAGAGAAAATGTCATCCTTTTTCATGAAAGATAGTTTGTTTGAGTATTTGATACTCTTGATGAGCCTTGGTATTGCACAAAGAATGTTGCAACTCCCAAGGGTTCCTCAAATCAAATTATCAACCTGGGGTTCGTACAAACTTTGAGGTGACAATGTTATATGCACAATAGATAGGATCCCACTCATGCCACCCTCAATTATGAAATGAGATAAAAAAATGCTCAGAAACCATTCGTCCTACTAGATTAGAATGAAAGTTTGTTGATAAGGGTACAATTGGAAATTACTTCTAGCTATAAAAGTGGAAATGCCATTGACCCATCTTATAAATGCTAACCAATCAAATCCTAATCTACTTGCAGAAAGAAAGATATTTTATCTTGAAAAATCCATCAAACTACCAAATCTACTTGCAAAAAGGAAGCTATTTTGTCTTGCATAATTCATCAAAATATCAATCAGAATTGGATGTAACATCTACGTAGTTTACACTTTCTTGTAAATCATTAGCCTGCTTGCATCATACTTGTGTAAAAAACTAACTCTACACTTTTTTGCAGTGAAGAAAAGGAATGGTTGGAGTGGCTTAGGAGCTTCCCATGATCATAAAATCAAATTTGGGGGTCATCATTCATTTGGACTAAGTCAACATTGTAGTGGGGATCAACACTGATGAAGTGATGCTACAGGTTTGTTACAAGCAATTTCTATAGGAGGCCTGTAATACTACATGAAGGCCTATAATGCTACAAGAGGGCATCCAAGTGGATTTTTAAGGTGAAAATGTTGTCTTGAGGGTATGGAGAGGTGGATGGAAGTTGAACCAAGTGGAGGGAGGTTGGTTTGAGTCCCCAGCCAAGCTCATAACCTCTTAGAGTCTTGTCTTACACTAGGTGAAGTGTTATCATTATACTAGGCAAAATGGCATGTAAAATAGGGTCTTGGGACATAATTTGGAAGTGGAAAGAGAAGATGAAGGAGATCAAGATGGAAGTGGTAAAGGTGTCCTTCCCTACAAATAAAACAACACTACAATCAATCACATGCATGCATCCATTTATCATTAAAAAAATGAAATAACTTATGATGGAAAAGATGAGTTGAATTTAAATAACATATAATTTATTCCATAACACTAATCTAATTACTAAACTAACTTCTAAGATTTTGAAAGAAAATTTAAAACATGACAAATAACACTAACCTATTTCCAAGAAATAAAAAACACAATATTTTTGGACTGTGGTTGTGAATCCTTCCACTCATTCTCCCACAAGAGAGGTGATGTAGAGGCTACAACCACAATATTTTATAGATTAATCTATACTGAAATGCAAGAAACTATTTATTGCTTGGAATCAAGGAGAAACATAAGTACAAGAAGAGGGACTAAATGCTTTGGGTTGGGCCCAAACCCAAGGGTCTTAGCCCTCTGAAAATAACTTAGATGCAACTTAAAATCCAACTTCTCATTATAAAAAATTGCAGGTCTAATACATCACATAAACTTTTAAAGTAATAATGTCAAGCTTGAAGCTCAATAGATACACCTAGCTGAACAAAAACTTTTAAACCTAATGAGCTCTTCTTCTAGATTATTTATAAAACATGGCAGTTGAAGCATCTCCCTTGAAAGTAGGAGTGGTTCACTCGTTGATCTCAAAAATGGTGGATCTTGTCCCTCTTGGTCTTCACTTGGACTAAGTGTCACTTGGTTTCTAATGAATTCAAATGGTGAGAGACGATATTGTGATCCCCTGCCAAGTCTAGGGAGTTAAGGATGTGGGAAAACCCCCTAGATTATTGCCTAGTTGTCTCCATGAACCCCCTACATAGCAATTGCCTAAAAAATGTGTCATTTTCCTGAAGCTACACCACATTATGCCACATACTACGAAAAACACCTTTTACTCCTCTTACTAAGCATAATATAACAAAAAATGTGAATTAGTGTAATATAAGGATAATTTTAAGGTTGGAGGATGGCATAATGATCTTCAAAATGTACCTATTGATTGTAGAAATTTTGCAAATTCTCTACAAATTTTGCTTTAAGACTATGTAGAAAATTTGGTTGTAGATTAACCCGATAATGCAATATAACCAAAGAAAAATACTATAACCTAATTCTAATATCAATTTGTGGAATCTTAAACATTGAGCAAGATCGAGTTGAACACATATAACCAAAAGAAGAAGAATCAATGCATAATACACATTAAAATACTTTGGGGAAATCCTCAGCTAAAAACCCACTATCTATATTATCATACAAGGTGGAAATACATAGAGATTATACAAAGCCTTAGCTCTCACAGCTATTAAGCTCTCAGTACAATCCTCATAGATGCTCATAGGCAATCCTAGCTTCTCACAAGCCTTCCTCTCTGCCACCCAAGCTCCTATTTCCTTGTGTTGTTCCCCTTGGATGATTCTCCTTCAACCAAGTGGAAAAATCATTCATCCATTGGACGATTACCTGATCTCACACACTGTTAGAGCTGTGCAATCCTCAAGTAAAACTTCTTCTGCATGCATGAGTTTTCTTTATAGGAAAACACATCCAACTAATAGTACACTATCCTTGACATTTAACTTAACTAGGTCTTTCTCAGAATAGACATGCATGAGTTTCTAATGAGGGAATCTTCAGTTAACTGGAGTACACTAGTTGAGTGCATGCATGCATCAACTGATTATTATCTCACCATTAGTTCCTCAAATGTTTTTGAACTAATTTAACTAGACTTAACTCAGTAAACTGAGTTAACTAATTACAACTCAAATATAACTCAATCATATCTCCTTAATTTAAGGCTTATCTCCTCAATTTAAGGGATAACTCTTGCATGACTTCAGAAAGACTTCTAACTTGAATTTCTCCAACTAATTAATCCATAATGAATTAATTAATTATTTCCAAGTAGCTGGCGAGACTAAATTCAATTTTAATTCATAATTTTAATTCAAGGACAAATTAAAATTGGAATGTTTGGATTCTATTTTTATCAGTTCTTGTTGCTATTTTCAACACTCTCTCTCAACAAGAAAGGAATTCAACTTGATCCTGATCATGAACCTTTGGAATGTTATGCATGCAACACTTCTCTCTAGTGTTATTGCTACAACAACTCCAAAAATAAAAAAACATCCAACCCGAATTAGTATGATGCATCTATCATCAAAGCCTCTGACTGCTAGCACCTCTATCAATTGAAACCTTTGTGCTTCTTCTCACTCTAACTTTCTGCACTGTTATCAATCCTTCTCTACTCCCTTCAGTATCTGACTACTCTAGCCTTTGTCACTTTGATCTCTAACTACATCAATCCCACTGATTCCTATCGCTACTATGTACTTTGGGCTCCCGTAGCAAGGTACGATCCATGAGATAAAACCTCTCAATCGACCCTGCGCAATTTCAGCCTTCATAGGACTATCACTTCACATCACCCCCCCTCACACCTGGAAGTATGGGTGCATGTGATCCCTCTGTTCACTTGGATCAAAATTTTTCCCCTACTGGAGGTATCTGCATGAGTAGACCTCTTCGCTCGGTCTCCTCTATGCTTCTCCAATTTTGGCTCCTCCACAATTGTTTGAGACTTTTTCTGGGGCTGCATGTTGAGAGGTAATTTACTCTCCCTCTCAACCACCAAGTCTCTAACATTTTCCTTGCTCCTCAAGGCTTTTCATGCATCTTGAACCTAAAAAGCATACATGTTCTTAACTCGTGAACCAATTTGTTTCACCTGTCTCGTGGTGATGTGTCTAAGGAAAAACTTTCCCTTACTGAAGACAACATTGTAGCCTTTGTCCTCCAACATCATGACCGATACCAAGTTCTTCTTTAGTACAAGCATATACTTCACATATGTCAAGGTGATATGAGCTCCATGCTCCCTTTGAAAAGTAATCGTGCCCACTCCTAAAACATTATACTTTCCGTTGTCACCCATCTCTATGCGCATATTGAGGTTTCTCTCCTCCAAGGCACTAAATAAACTTTTATCACTGGTCATGTGGAATGAGGCTCCACTGTCAAGATACCAAACACAACCCATCATCGATGACATCATGCATGCAATGAGGGTAAAGTCCATTTTGAAATGAGAGGCTAATGCCTCACCTTCTGATCCATCCGAGGATCCCTTCTTGGACTTCTTCGATGGGAAATTAGTCACATAATGTCCCATCTCGTGACAATTAAAGCATATCACTTTAGACTTGTCACCCTTTGTTGGAAATAATACTAAGAGGGGGGGTGAATCAGTATTATCACATTAATAAAACTTTTTCATTTCCAAACTCTGATTCATATATGCTACTTCCACAACTTCTTATGATTAAGTTAATTGATCTTCAATGAGTGAATTAGAACATTATCAACCATATTATCAGTTAACAGATGTAGTAACATAGAATAGATCATCACACATAAGGCACACACATGAACACCATGATATAAGGTGGAAACCCAATGCGGGAGAAAACCACCTGGTGCAAGTCATCTCAATATTCTTCTTAATAAGAAAATCCTTTTACAATATTTGTACTGGTGCAGTCTTATACCAGTATAGGAGCTAAAAACCCCTTTCCTCTTGTACTAGCCAATCCATTTACTAGTACACAGGCTGCTACCTGCTACAATGCTCCATAGATTCCCCTTTGCTTTTGTACTAGCTTAAGTACTAGTACGTAGGTGCCGGCCTACAATCTTCTCTCCTCCAGGTACCACGTTTCATCAATTTTCATACTGGATACCCTGAAGCACAACACATAATCTAAAAGGCTACGTTTCATCCAATTTTCATACTGGACCCAATAACCACATTGAAGTTCATAATCAAACAACCTTCTGAATCACCCAATCACTAGATCAATACATATACAATGAGAGTCATCAATCAGATCTAGTCCATCAGATCACATGAAGATGAGTCATTAAGAACATAATCAATCATTTCTCAGACTACTGTTATCAGATCATAATACCAGAAACCATACCCAGAACACAGCAAGGATAAACATGGACAGCTAATTTGATTTCAAGAGAAGTACGGAGCTTCACCCATGTAATGCCTGCGTACAAGTATGCACTATTCTTCTGTGTCGCCACTGACCTCCGCATCTGCGCCTTCGGTGGCACCTCTGTGGCATCTCCTGTGGCGCCTCCGCACTGCGCCTTCTGTGGCTCCTCCGCACTGTGCCTTTTGTGGCGTCTCCGCACTGCGCCTTCTATGGCACCTCTACACTGTGCCTTCTGTGGCGTCTTCTGTGGCGCCTTTGTGGTGTCTCCGCACTGCGCCTTCTGTGGTGCCTTCGCACTGCACCTTCTGTGGCGCCTCCGCACTGCGCCTTCTGTGGCGCCTCTGTGGCGTCTTCGCACTGCGCCTTCTGTGGTGCCTCTGCACTGCACCTTCTGTGGCGTCTCCGCACTGCGCCTTCTGTGGTGCCTTCGCACTGTGCCTTCTGTGGCGCCTCCGCACAGCGCCTTCTGTGGCGCCTCCGCACAGCGCCTTCTGTGGCACCTCCGCGGCATCTCTGCACTACACCTACTGTGGCGCCTTCGCACTGTGCCTTCTGTGGCGCCTCCGCACTGCACCTTCTGTGGCGTCTCCGCACTGCGCCTTATTTAGATCTAGACATTACTCCAAGAGATCATAGTATTTCAGATCTAGCTCTCATAAGATGTTCAACCCAAAAACATGCTCAAGCCAAATGATCTCCTTTGCTTTATATAGGCAAGATCCTCCTCAAATCATGGATCATGGGGCTCAATAATAATAATAATATAAAAAAATACCATGGGCCAAAACCATAATAACACAATTCTGTCAGCTAAATACCAAGAGTTAAACATAAGAAACCCATGTGTGCTTTTCTCTGCCTTGAAGTAAGTGAACTGGGGGTATGCACCTCTTGAACGGGATAACTGCGGGTATGTACACACTTTATGTAACACCGGCCTGCGTGTACGCACCTTCTGTAAGGTGTACCTGCGTACCCATTATTTTCTTCAATATTTGATAGCTGATCATCAATCTTTGCAGCTGACTTGAAGTACTGTGATCTATCACCTAAATGGGTTTCCATCAAGGGCAACACTTTAGCCATAATGCCAACAATCTCCCCCTTTGGACTTGATGGCAAAGCTTACTTGTGAACGGTCATCTGATCCCTTTTTGCTGTGTGGTAACCCATGCACTCTGTCACATCTGATATTTGTAGATTCATCTGAATGTATACAAGTGAGATGATCTTCTATGAGAGGGTTGCCATCAAGTACAACACATGCATCATAATGCCAACAATCTCCCCCTTTGGACTTGATGGCAACAACACCAAGTCACTCTCCCCCTTTGACATCAAGGGCAAAGGGTTATGCTTCCCCTAAGAACATGCTCTCCTTGACTATAAACAAGATCTGCTGAAGTCTCTGAATGAACTCCCCCTTTGTATATGCCATGGTGCTCCAATCTGATAATGCTCTTTCTGAAATATCTACTCTGCTATATAGTATTGTTCATGCTCAAACTCCCCTGGCTGTAAGCAAGGTCTGCAAAAGATGTTCTACAAGAAGAACATGACTCTATATATCATAAATGACCTTCTTATCACCAAAAGACTCAATACATACATTCATCACCCAACCAAGTGGGGATATACCAGAAAATGACAACCAAGAACATTACATCATTCATCCTAGGCATAGTGGGCAAACCAAGATAGGCTGTTACGTGACCTTGATATGACTGAAATATTTCATCAAATGACTATAATAGATAGAGACACATTATTACATCATGAGTCTTGATATGACCTTTACATCGAATGATATACATGATAAGACACCTAAATAAGATCATGATAAACATCAGTAACGACACTGTATGGTCTGCTCCATAGCATATGTCACCAGCAACTTGAATTAGTGCATGAATCATCAAGATATGTCCGCATCAACTCATCCTTTTGCATAGAATATAGAGTCATTCTATCATATGTGAGAAACACCATAGCCACCCAGATCTGCGTGGACAAAGTATCATCAATAGGGAAGATCTGCATCAATCAACATACGCACGAAACAACCTATCATCATATAGGTAAGAAATCATCATCATCATATCTCCAACAATGCAACTTGGAATAATCATCCATGTACCCAGCCAACAATCCTCATCCATAGATGTGCCAAGAACAATCCTGCAATATATGATCTTTATGCATATGGCGACAATAGTATATGAGAGACACATCATCAAGTACTTCTTCTTATCCTTATGAAGATCACCATGTAGGCACCATTAGTGAATCAACCACAAATCTGATCTAAGAACCATATCATAAGCATCATCACCAAGGACTATTAACCATAATGCCAACAATGCATTAAAAGCATATGCTCCCCCTAAACCTGTTCCATCTTGTTTACTGTCAGATCTGATCATGCATATCAGCAAGGAGTATCAAGTCATCATCATTTTCAAGTTAGAAACAAAATACTTCTAACCATCAAGACATTTCCACACATCATCAACAAAATGTAACCATTATCAAATAGCGCAAATAAACCAAACTGTTCCTTTTCCTAAACTTGTCCCCACTACTTTTCCTCATACTGACATATACGTGACTTTGCAGTGTCTAACTCGCGTATATATGCGACTTCATTTCATGAAATTTGCATATGAGATTTAGGACACTGAAGTTTTGTACTTTCAGCTCCCTCTGATTCTGGTATGTCTGTATGTTGTGCTGTGCCGCCACTTTTTGACTGTACTTCCTTTTTCCTCCATATCTTCAAGCGTGATGATGTTTTCTCCTTTTGGTGTGATGTCCATGCTTTGTTCCTGCATTCCTTTGCTATATGTCCAAGCTTGTTACATGCATAACATCTTACATGTTTCATATTCCTCCTATAACAATCAGTAGCTTTGTGACCAAACATATTGCAAGCAAAGCAATATCCATGAAAGTACCTTGATTGAGATGACCTTTCTGCATAATGGTCTTGAACTCTCCTTCTTCTACATCTAGCTGCAACATGTCCAAGATTATGACACACATAACATTCAATATTATTCATAGGAGGAGTAAAGGATTTTCTTTGAGGAATCTCTTTCCTTGGTTGATGATGAGATGGATCTTTCATTTCTTCGTTGATCACTTTAGATTTCTCTTTAGAGTTCCTTGATTCACCTTGAGAGCTAGATTCACCTTCAACCGATTCATGGAAACCAAGACCAGTCTTTATAGCAGGAGACCTTTGACTACTAAGGATATCATCCAAGACTTTAGAGCTATCTTGAAATCGTAAAAGCTTATCCTTTTCTTCT